>MDKI01155019.1:0-10694 GCA_005239505.1 Nicotiana paniculata | reverse complement strand
TTTATTTTTCTTAAATTTAATTTTTTTTTTATTGAATAAAAGAAGATAAGATACACATGTATAGAATTTGGGTGTGGTCAAAAAATAGTTGTTCACAACAGTAACGAATGACCACTCGGGTCTCAACAACATCAGCGTGAAGCCTTAACATAATATCTAGCATGGTTTCTAGCATGCTCGCATTTAAGACGACCACTCGGGTCTCAACAGTATCGGCGTGAAGCCTTAACATAGTATTTAGCATGATTTCCAGCATGAACACATCGGTCACATTGACAGTAGAATCCTTACACTCTCACGAGTCCATACATACCAAATACCAAAAAAAATCGACAACAAATGACCCCTCAAATCCTTAAATCAAGGTCTCAAGTTTCCAACCACTAACCCATCAATTACACAATTAAATCCCACAAAATTTCATGATTAATCAGTCAAATATAAACATAGAATCGAGTATTAGGTTCAAAAATGTTACCTCAATGTGTTTCCCTTGAATCCTATTCCAAAATCCCTCAGAAAGCTCCAAACACGTCTTAAAAAATGGTGAAATATAAGAAAATTCGCGATGGCATCCTTTTATACTTTCTGCCTAGCGACTACCGCACCTGCGGAACATTTCTCGCACCTGCAGACCCGCACCTGCGGTCCGAGGTGCGCATCTGCGAACATGACTTAAATCCCGACTTCCGCATCTGCGGCCCTCACCTCGCACCTGCGGACTCGCGGGTGTGACCAAAATACCACATATGCACTCCCAGGCCAGACTTCCTTTTTCCGCCACTACGCATGGCCCACCGCACCACCGATCATCGCACATGCGGCTACCCATCCGCAATTGCGACCACACCAGTAAACTGTCACCAGCAGCAGCTTTACTGCACTTTCCAAGTTCAAACCTCCGTTAACCATCCGAAATCAATCCCGAGGCCCTCGGGACCCCAACCAATGATGCCACAAGTCATATATGATCATTCAAACTTAGTCGAACCTTCAGAACACTCAACCCAACATAAAATCATCAAATTTACTCGAAATTCAAGCCTATGGATGACCTAGTCTGAATGACCAAACCTCGTCTGAATGACCTGAAATTTTGCATACACATCCCAAATGACACTACGAACCTGTTCCAACTTCTGGAATTCCATTCCGACCCCGGTAGCTAATTTTCCACTGCCGACCGGAAATCGCAAAAAATCCTATTTCTCCAATTCAAGACTAACTCTACCACGGACCTTCGAACAACATTCCGAAGACACTTCTAAGTCCCAAATCACCTAACGAAGCCATCTGAACCATAAAAACCATATTCCGAGATCATATACCTATAAGTCAACTTTTGGTTGACTGTTCCAACTATTGAACCAAGTTAAGAGACTAAGTGTCTCATTTCTCTCCACAATCACTCTGAACCCGAGCCAACCAACCCAACACAAGACAAAATAGATGAACCACACAAAATGAAGCAGAAATGGGGGAAACGGGGCTAAAACTCTCGGAATGACGGATTGAATTGTTACATTCTCCCCCACTTAAACATATGTTCGCCCTCGAATGTGACCAAAGTTGTTCCAAAATCCATCAAACCACCGAATAACTTTACCATGCACATACCCGGGGGTGATTTCATGTCACACTACCCCCATAAATCTAATAAAACAACACATTCGAATTCCTCTATATCCAACCTAATCCCTACGCCTTATAATCCAAATTCTACGTCAGAACTTATCTACAAGATCAGAATCACGCCTCCACACACTATATATGTCTGAACATGTTGTAACCAACCAGAGTCATAATCAAGACGAAATCACATGATATATCACCTATCTCAAACACTCCTAACGATAAGCCCAAATCACAAAAGATGCCCAAGCCACCCAAATATCGGTAATAAACCCGTCATCAAACAGAGACCCGTTATAACACCTTAATATACTGCCAATGATGAGAGAAACATGTAGAAACCCATAGCCATTCTTCGTATCAACAAGTGATGGAACTCTCTCCCTTCCACAGGAAATATAACAAAACTTCTAAGCCGATCAGCGTCAATATCCTCCCAAATATTCCGCAACCAGATCAAATAACACCCATTCTAGGTTTGACGACCTCCTCTCATCTGTCACAACCACTGCAGTAACATGACACATCAATACCACTTAAAGCCATAACCCGTGCAGTCCGTGCACCAATAGACAACACCCTAAATGTACCCAAACATGAAAATTGACACCAAACAAGAAAACTGTCCTACATTATCAACGGGTAACACCACGCCGCGATTCTAAGAATTCCTCACACACCGTAGAACCAAAACACACGAATCCTACACACAAGGATCTATTTAACATGCTCCACTGCAATACGTGAACCCTATCCAAATGCTGGTCCATATTATACCCTTCACTCAGCCTTGCTAAACATCAAAAACCACACGAATCCCGATATCAAGTACTTAGAGTGCATTACCATAACCATGGGAAATCGGACGCTACCAAGGCACACGAATCTGAAAGAACATAACCCATACGTTCAAATCCCACGATACCCATCTATTTTACCTTAATCAAACTCCACTATGAGGCCCCAACAGAACCGCATCATGCGTGCCTAAAACCAACGAATCGTCGCTCCCTGAAGCAGGGACGGGCAACTCCTAGATCATCCCAGAGCACAGATAAACCCAATAGCCACTAACTAACACCCTCACAATAGCTCTATGGAGCCAAATAATACGACTCAGTGCAAAACACCTATCCCCATAGGGCCTACTAAGGAACCCCAAATCAATCCAGTCGTAAACCATAGACGATTGACCCTCCAAACCACATCATCCACTCGGGTCTCCAGATCCTCAATAGGCACCACACATGATCGACACACGCGGTCCATAAAAATAACATCACCCACAAGAGCGGGCACATGAACATATGTAACTAAAGACTCACGGGGCATATCCAGAGAATGTGCAAAATATAATGAACATGTGAATATGAAAAATCAGAATCAAATAAAAACTGAAGCATCTCGTAACAGATTGAAACAATACCTAGGATCACGACATCAGAAACCATCGCATCTGGTCTTGCTGAAAATGCATAAAATCGGGCCTGATCACCATTGGATCGACCTCCCTCTGTAGGGCGACCCCTAACTTCCTGACCCCCACTTCTAGCTGCTTGGGCGGGCGGTGCAGCAACTGGGACTGAAGTCGTGGGCTGACTCCTCTACTGATAAGTACCTCCCGTAAGACGGGAACAAAACCTCTTGATATGGCCCACATCTCCACACTCAAAGCAACCCCTCTCGAAGAATGGCACTGGGGACTAAAGGGAACCCCTAGCACCAGGATAACCACTAGAAGAGTCAGGCATAGATGAACCCTGAACCTATGGTGCACAAGATGAACTCTGAGCTAGCAGGGCACTGAATGATGGGTGTCCCTGATGCGAATTGTGAGGATCACGACCAGCTGATCCACCACGATAACCTGAGCGACTTGGCTGAGCCTGCCTAAATGGACGGCCTCTACCGTGCTGAAACTGTCCTCCTGAAACAAAACCACCAAAACTACCAGATCTTCTAGGCCTCTTGGACTCCCTCGCATCTCGCTCCTAGCGACGAATAGACTCAATCTCTCGGGCAATATCAACAACCTCCTCAAAAGTAACACCTGACACCCTCTCTCTGGTCATAAGAATACGAAGCTGATATGTGAGACCATCCACGAATCTCCTGATCATATCTCTCTCTGTAGGGACCAACAAAATAACATGTCGAGCAAGCTTAGAAAACCTCATCTCATACTGTGACACTGTCATATCACCCTAACACAACTACTCAAACTGTCTGCGCAGCTCCTCTCTGCGAGACTGTGGGACATACTTCTCTAAGAAGAGAGTGGAAAACTGTTGTCAAGTAAGGGGCACTACACCAACGGGCCTACGCCTCTCATAATCCTCCCACCAAGTAAATGCAGCTCCTAAAAACTAGAAGGTAGTAAACGAGATCCCACTTGTTTCCAATATCCCTATTGTACGAAGCATCCTCTTACACTTGTCTAAGAAACCCTGGGCATCCTCGCCCTTAGTACCACTGAAAGTCGGGGACTGAAGTCTACCAAACCTCTCCAACCTGCGCTCCTCTTCATCTGGCATGACGGGAATCACAAAATCCTGAACAGGTGCAACCGGCTGGGCTGGGGTTGCCCCGGTATCTGAAGTCTCTGAACAACCTTCTCAGGTGTATGGCCGACAGGGGTTTGAGTGCCTCCCCGGACCTGTGAAGTAGTTGTTGATGTAGAAACAGCAACCGCTTGAGCAAGACTAGTGCATGTGGTCAAAATCTAGGCCAAGGTCTCCTGAAGACCCGGAATAACCATAGGAACAGATGGTGCCTGAGCTGGTCCCACTAGAACATCCACGACTGGGACCTGATCTAGAATAACTGGAGGGTCCATAGGTACTTCCCCGACCGCTGCACGGGCTACACCCCTCCCTCTATCATGGCCTTGACCGCGGCCTTGGCCTCTCCAAGGCCCAACTGGTGGCTGACCATCCTGACCGGTAGTACGTGTCCTCACCATCTGTGAGAGAATGAAACAACCGAATTTAGTTACTAGAACCGACAGATTCGCATGACAAGAATTCAAGAATGTGAGATTTTCCTAAGGGTTATGTAGCCTCTCGAAGATGAGTATAGACGTCTCCCTACCGATCCACAAGACTCTACTAAACCTGCTCATGACAGGTGAGTCCGATGTAGCCTAGGCTCTGAAACCAACTTGTCACGACCCGAAAACCAACCCGTCCGTGATGGGGCCTATTGTGATACTAGGCTAGCCAATTCACTATGCATAACATAAGAAAACTTTTGTTTGATTCAATATCAACCAGTATTTTCATAAGTCTTTCGTTTCAGCATTTGAAAAAAAATAAAGTTAGGTAAAAACATTTAAATACAGCCCCAAAACCTGGAGTCATCAGTCATGAGCAACTAAGAAGGGAATACAAAATTTGGTACTGATCCTTTACTACAAACAAGTCTGAGAATAAACAAAATGACTAATAGGAAGGAGAGAGAAAAGATTGCGGACGCCGTGCAGCTACCTTGCAATCTCCGACGTGCTCCCAGAGAGTAAACTAGCTTTCACTCAATCCAGACACCTGAATCTGCACACAAGGTGAAGGGGGTAACGTGAGTACAACAACTCAGTAAGTAACAAGCCCAACCTGTGAACTAAGAGGCAGTGACATATTAAACCTCCATACTCATGACAAAATAAATGTAGAGATATTTAGGCATGCTTTGATTTAACTAGACAACTCAAGTGATAAGATAATACACAGTTCCGAACATTTTAACATATATACCTCGACATATTCTACATGACAATGCACCAACAGTATGAAATGCCCAATGTACTCCCACTCTCAAATACTCGTCCACTCAGTACAGTATATAGCTTGCATGGCCCAGGGAAGATCCCTCCCAAAATATATACACATCGGACAGAAGTCAGTCAGTACTAAAAAAGGCCGATCCAGCCCTAAGGAGAAGATCCATCTCCAGATAATGATACACCTTACAACCACTCGGTACTGTATGTGGCTCAACGGCCTAGGGAATTCCATCCCAAAATACGTACACACGTCACTGACCTCAGTCGCTCAGTACCGGCAGGGCAATCCAGCCTCATGGAGAAGATCCATCTCAGATAAATACTTCAGACAAGATCCATGCCCAGGGACAATCCATCCCTCACATATCATCAACTCCGGACAAGATCCATGTCTAGGGAATATCCATCCCTCAAATATCAATGCGCTCACTGGGGGTGTAAAGACTCCATAAGGGCTCCTATTAGCCCAAGCGTCATAACAAACCAACGAAAGCCATGATCAGGATATCGTTGCGGCGTGCAGCCGGATCCAACATATATCTCGCTGCGGCGTGCAGTATGATCCAATATATATATATATATATATATATATATATATATATATATATATATATATATATATATATATATATATATATATATAACTCAATATAAGGCTCTCGGCATCACTCACTCATCCCTCTCCAGTCTCGCTCACATGGCTCACAATGCATGAACTAGATCGAATCAGTGATATAATGTGCAAAATCAACAATTACCAAGACTAAGACATGATATGATATGCAATGACATAATTGAGTATATAGTATCAGTGAAACACATGAGATGACAGTAATAAATGACCACTCGGGTCTCAACAACATCGGCGTGAAGCCTTAACATAATATCTAGCATGGTTTTTAGCATGTTCACATTTAAGAAGACCACTCGGGTCTCAACAGTATCGGCATGAAGCCTTAACATAGTATTTAGCATGATTTCCAGCATGATCACACCAGTTACATTGACAGAAGCACAAATATCAACAAGAGAGAACCAATAAACGATGTCGTGGAATGAACCAGGTCATGAATCACACGGTGCACGCCCGCACACCCGTCAGTTGGCATGCGTCACCCAATTTTAATCTCGTAACATGTAGCTCGGGGTTCGAACCCTCAGAACCAATATTGGAAGCATTACTTACCTCAATCAAGCCAAAACTCTACTCCGCAGTGCCCTTGCCGCTCGACTCGGCCACAAATCTCCCCAAATCTAACCAAAATCAGTATTATATTATTAGTAGGTCCACGACTCAGGTCTCCCTAGGTCCCCGACTCGGAACTCGACAAAGATCACAAAACTAGAATTCTTACACTCTCACGAGTTCATACATAGCAAATACAACAAAAATCGACGACAAATGACCGCTGAAATCCTTAAATCAAGGTCTCAAGTTTCCAAGCCCTAACCCATCAATTACACCATTAAATCCCATAAAATTTCATGATTAATCAGTCAAATATCAATATAGAATCGAGTATTAGGTTCAAAAATGTTACCTCAATGTGTTTCCTTTGAATCCCTCTTTAAAATTCCTCAAAAATCTCCAAACCCGTCTTCAAAAATGGTGAAATATAAGAAAATTTGTGAAGGCATCGTTTTATACTGTAGATCTATCCACACTTTCAGAAAATGAACTCACTTGCTTAAGTGTGTTGGATAATGATCCCTTCCTTTGGCACAAGAGACTTGGACATGCCAGTCTGACTCAACTCAACAAATTAGTCTCCAAGGACCTGGTGATAGGGTTGTCTAACATCAAGTTCAAGGAAGATAATGTTTGTGAGGCTTGTACAAGGGGGAAGAAATTAAGATCCTCTTTTAAATGCAAGAAAATCGTAAGCACTACCAGGACGATGGAAGTGGTCCATATGGATCTTTGTGGTCCAATGAGAACATTAAGTAGAGGTGGTAAAAAATATGTGATGGTGCTTATTGATGATTACTCTAGGTTTACTTGGACATTTTTTTAACATCTAAAGATGCAGCATTTGACATGTTTACTTCTTTTGTTAAAAAAACTCAGAAACAACTAGGTAATCAACTTGCATCAATTAGGTTTGATCATGGCATTGAATTTGAAAATGCTAAATTTTCTGAATTTTGTGATGAGCATGGCATATATCATAATTTTTCTGCTCCTAGGACTCCACAATAAAATGGGGTAGTTGAAATAAAGAATATGACACTTGAATAAATGGCTGGGACTATGCTTCTTTCTAGTCAACTGTCTCATAGATTTTGGACAGAAGCTATAAACATTGCATTCTACATTATAAATAGGTGCATGACTAGACCTACTGTAGAGAAGACTCCCTATGAGTTACTTAAAGGGAGAAAACCAAACATATCCCATCTTAGGGCATTTGGATGCAAGTTCTTTGTGCACAATAATGGTAAAGATTCCCTTGATATGTTTGATCCCAGAAGTGATGAGGGAGTATTCTTGGGATATTCTTCACATAGAAAAATCTTATAAGGTCTATAACAAAAGAACCTATGTGTGTAGAATAAAGTGTTCATGTGGTTTTTGATGAAACTAACATTCTTTCTGAGAAGCAGGAACATGATGATGAAGCAATTGGACTGATAACAAGCTCAAATGAAACCACAACCCAGACTAAAGCTTCACTAGAGGAAGTAACATGTGATGGTACAGGTTCTTCTACCTAGGGCAACATGAAATGGGGAATAGAACAAAGAGGAAATGATTCTCAAACCTCAAGGGAACTTGTCCGTAAACATGTTCCACAATAACAAAATATTGAAACATCAAAGGGAAACCAGTTGGTTGTGAAATCTTACAAGTATCAGAGTTCTCATCCCATTGAGAACATAATCACTGATCAAACCACCGGAACCAAAACCAAATATTCATTAACGAATCTTTGTGATGTTGATGCTTTCTTATCTCTTATTGAAACTAAATTGTTGTTGAGGCTTTGCAGGATGCAGACTGGGTAAATGCAACGCAAGATGAACTCAACCAGTTTGAAAGGAGTCAAGTTTGGCACATGGTACCAAAATCCAAGGACAAATCAGTAATAGGCAGAAAATGGGTCTTGAGAAACAAACTTGATGAAGATGGAACAATTACAAGGAATAAGGCAAGATTGGTGGTTCAACGATATATCCAAGAGGAGGGAATAGACTATTGATGAAACCTTTGCTCCAGTTGTAAGGTTGGAAGCAATAAGACTCCTCATAGCCTTTGCTGCTTACATGGAATTCACCCTTCACCTGATGTATATCAAGAGTGCCTTCTTCAATGGCTATCTAAAAGAAGAAGTGTTTGTCAAGCAACCTCCGTAGTTTGAAAGCAAGGAGTGTCCTGATCATGTGTACAAGCTTGACAAGGCACTTTATGGGATCAAGCAGGATCCAAGAGCATGGTATGAAAGATTATCAAAATATATGCTTGAGCATGACTACAAGAAAGGTAAAATTGATAATACTTTGTTCTTGAAAAAAAAACGTAAAGATCTCTTGGTAGTTCAGATATATGTTGATGATATAATCTTTGAGCAACCACTAATAAGTTAAGTAAAGAATTTGCTAAACTAATGGGGAGTGAATTTGAAATGAGCATGATGAGTGAGCTTAATTTCCTTTTAGGCTTACAAATTAAATAAAATTCAAATGGAACTATGATCCATCAGCAGAAGTATGTAAAATAGTTGCTTAAAAGGTTTAAAATGAAAGATTCCAAAGAAATTGACACTCCTATTGCAACAACTACAAAGTTGGATATAGATGAACCTGGTTCATCTGTTGATCAGAAGTTGTATAGGGAAATGATTGGCTTATTGTTGTATCTCACTGCTAGTAGACCTGACATTGTTTTCATTGTAGGCCTTTGTTCAAGATTTCAGGTGAATACAAAGGAATGTCACTTGACTGTTGTCAAGAGGATTTTGAGATACCTAAAGGTACCACTGACCTTTGTCTTTGGTATCCAAAAGGTAGTGATTTCAATCTACTGGGATATCCTGATGCTGATTATACAGGTTTTCTTGTGGATAGAAAGAGCACTTCAGGTATGGCAAACTTTCTTGGCTCGTGTCATGTGTCTTGGATCCCCAAAAATCAAAATTCTCTAGCCTTATCTACTACTGAAGATGAGTATGTTGTTGTTGCTACTGCTGCTTCATGTTGTGCTCAATTGTTGTGGATCAAACAACAAATAATGGACTTTGGAATTGATGTTGGTTGTATCCTCGTCTTTTGTGATAACACTACTGCAATCAGTATGACCAAGAACCTAGTTCATCACAAGAGAACTAAGAACACATTTGTTAGGCATCACTTTTTGAGGGACAACTATGAAAAGGGTTTGACCACTGTGGAATTTTGTGCTGTTGACAAGAAAATAGTTGATATCTTCACAAAATATCTAAGTAGAGATCACTAAGGAACAAGTTAGAATTAGGGTTGATTAAGATCAACTAAAGGACCAGTTCAAAATTCACAATTGAAAAAAAACATTGAAAAAAAATTGAATTTTTTTTGTGGTAAGAAAATTTGTAAATTTGTATATAATTAGATTAGATTTTGCTCAGTCTCATACTTTCAATAGTATACTCTTGTTCCATGTTATAAAATGACTCATTAATCTCTAATGCTATTTTCTCTATTTTCTTGGAAAATTTAGACTAACACAAGAGAATTCTCAGTGAATAACCTGGTTCATCAAAATCACTCGGTATGTTTTCTACACTCTGCATAATTTTAAATAACTATATATGGATCATGATTAAAGTAGATTCCCATCGAATTCCAAATCCTTTTTGGACTTATACATTACAAACGAACCAGTTCCGTTCAAAAGAGTCCTAACCGCATTAAGTGCCTAGATTCTAGGGATAATCTTGAATGTCATTTCAAACTGGCTTGCAGTTTGATTATATTTCTGCAAAAGATGTCATTACTCAAATAAACTCCTCCACTTTATATTGATTAGGAGTTATCTGTTCTTCACTTCTACACTTTCAAGTTGTCACAACCCAAAATCCTGACCGAGGTCGTGATGGCGCCCAACAGCAGGGTCAGGCAAGCCGACTCTTAATTTACTAAAGGTTCCTTCTTATTAGATTAAATACTTTAAAATATACTCAGTTTTTAAAAGTTAAAAACATGATTTGACAAGGATAAATAAAAAGTTTTAATCAAGAGAGTCATGGAGAGGAATGAGCCAATATATATATATATATATATATATATATATATATATATATATATATAT
>ML346727.1:526-49677 GCA_005239505.1 Nicotiana paniculata | reverse complement strand
ATTTAAGAACATAGGAACTTAAGATAGAAACAATTCACTCACTCTCAGAAATAACATTCATATTCCATAATAGATGCACCATAGGCTTGCCCATAGTGTACTACTCTACTAATCAAGCTCATTCAGTCTAGGATCAAGTAGGACTTTATTTGGTTGTAATGTAGGCTGTGGGACGGGTAGGATACATTTGGATATAAGAGTGAATACACCTCCCTAAGTTTTTTAATACACATACTTTAGCTTTTCAACCTCACACTTATATTAAACCAACTCCACCTTCACATCAATGTTAATACCCCATACTTCTTTAAGCACAATTACATCAAGAGTCACCACATATATTTTTCTTTCACAACAATACAACTATATATTTTTTTCTTTTTCTCTTTGTTTTTTCTCAAGTGACTCTTACTTTTTCAAACAGTGCACCTTTCTCCGTATTTCAATTATTCCCCTCAAAAACCAACCTACCACCCACACTTTACCTTTTCCATATTTCATCACTTTTTCAGTGCTTACGAGAGGTGACAAGGTTCAATATATGATTGTTCCAAACAAAGGGGTATGGCTTATGTGGTTTCCAAAGAAACAGTATTATAGGCTCAACGGGGTTAACTACGATACATAACAATTAGGTGGATAAAATATATATAGTTGGCTCAACATAGAAATGCCTATATCACTTCCCAGACTGAACAAAACTTCTATTTCATTTTGCACACACACAGGGCAAGTTCTAGACATCAAATGCAATGCATAGAATAGCATACAAACCTCACACACACTTGGCACATAATTCACTCAGGATTGGATCTATGACGACACTCCAGTCAAAACAGTTAAGCAAATATTAAGAATTTCTGATTTAAGGTATTTATCCTGGAGTCAAAAATTGAGCCTAAGCGTCACAACCAAAGTACTGACTATTCTCAAGGCATTAGCATGTTTCGAGATATTGCTACTATTAAGCCCTTAACCATGTGATTCCAACTCTTAAAAATTAAAAACTACCTACACCCGATTCAATTAAAAACCCTTGGAAAAGAACCGTGGTCCAAAGAAAAACCAAGGGGGAATTACTACACTACCTAAAACAAAACAAAAAAAATCTTATTTTTTTGTGTGTGTTTTCTTTAGACTTATTTCCCTCAAGAAAATTGTATAATAGATCCATTGTCGGGAAAAGCCCAAATTATTCTAACATAACTAAGATAGCATAGAAAGTCACCAGACAATCTCCTCACCCCACATTTAAAATTGTGCATTATCCCCAATGCGCACCCATACTTGGGTAGTGACGAGGAAGGTCAGGGCCCTACTGAGGTTAAACAATATAATAGGAATTTACAGTATGAAAACAGACAATAATAATGGGTACAACAGTGAAATAAGACACGTCAACAAGGCAATAGCAAAACACAAGAACAGAGTAAACACGGAATATGAACAACTCGATAACATGGTAACAATGAGGATCTCCCAGGATACCGTCCTGTAGTCCTTTTCTCAACTGTCTAATGGATCTCCCGGGATATCATCCCGTAGTCCATCATATGTGCAGGGGGATCTCCCGAGATACCATCCCATAGTCCCAAAAATTAAATATGCAGGGGGATCTCCCGGGATACCGTCCCGTAGTCCCAAAGTAAATACACAGGGGGATCTCCCGGGATACCGTCCCGTAGTCACAAAGTAAATATGCAGGGGGATCTCCCGGGATATCGTCCGGTAGTCCCAAAGTAAATACGCAGCCACAACAAGAAGACAATCAGAATTAGAGTGAAAAAATACAAGGCAACAAGTAATTCTAGCCTAAGATGCTTCACGTAGTACAATTAAAGCAACTTAGGCAAATAGGCAATTTAGGGCAACTTGGCATGATTTTCTAGGCTAACGTAGACTATAGTTGCAAATAGAATAAAACAGGTAAGAAAGAAACTCAGGCTAAATATTTAATGTAAAACTGGATTTTCAACAATTAGCACAAGTACATGCTCGTCACCTCACGTACAAGGCATTCAATTACCAAATATCACATCCTAAAGGGAAAGGTCCCGCACACAAGGTTAGACAAGTCACTTACCTCGAACTGACTCAAAATCAACTCGGAACCACACTTTTGCCACGAGCATCCGACTCCAAATTGCCCAAATCTATACAATTCAATTACATATTGTAAATAACATCTCAAGCAAACTGATTCTACTATTAATTCAAAGCTAAGGCGCGAAATTAGATAAAATGACCAAAACGCCCCTCGGGCCCATGTCTCGAAATCGGGTAAAAGTTATATTTTCTGGACACCCATTCACTCACGAACTCACTCAACTAGAAACAATCGAAATCCAGTGCCAAAACCCCTTAAATTCTCAGAATTTCTGTTTGGGGAAGTTTCATCAATTCGCCATGGTTTTCCCCCATTTTTGATAAATAAACTAAAGAAAACAACGGGAATTAATGGTCTAACAATGAATTAGGATTAGAAAACGTTACCTATGATCCTTCTCTTCAAAACCCACAGAAAATCGCAATTTCCCGAACTCTTACGCGATTTTTAGACTTATGAAATAAACTCTCGGATTTTTGGAATAAAACACACAAGGATCTCGAACATGAGGTCCCGATCACCGCACCTGCGGTACCGCACATGCAGAAAAAGCATGGCAGGTGCGGAATTCACTTAAGTCCACTGGGGCCGCACCTGCGGTTGTTTTGTCGCGCATGCGATCCCGCACCTGCGGAACTCAGGTCGCACCTGCGACCACTGGTCAAATCCTCCTCCATCGCACCTGCGATCAAACCCACCATGCCTGCGAGTCCGCACCTGTGGAAAAACCTTCGCATGTGCGAAAACACCAGAAGAGGTCTGGTTCAGCCATTTGATAAGTCCCAATTTCTCCCATTAAGCATCCGAAACAACCTCGAGGCCCCCCGGGACCTCAACCAAAACCACCAACCAACCCTAATGCCTTATTTGAACTAGGTCGAGCCTTAAAACCATGTCTCATAACATCAAAACCATCGATTATGCATAGGTTCAAGCCTAGGAACTTAGGAAAAATTCTAGAATTCACATCCGATGCCGAAACACTTCTAAACTCATCCGAATGACCTCAAATTTTGCACCCACATCCCAAATGACATGACGGAACTACCAAAACTTTCGGAATTCCATTTTGGCCCTTGGATCAAAAACGCACTATCGGACTGGAAACTTCAAAAATTCAAACTTCGGCATTTCAAGCCTAAATAAGCTACGGACTTCCAAAATGCATTTCGAACACGTTCCAAACCCCGAAATCACCTAACGGAGCTAACGGAACCATCGGATTCCATTCCGAGGCCGTCTTCATACTGTTCTGACTACGAGCAACTTTCCAACAATTAAGCTCTCATTTAGGGACTAAGTGTCCCAAAACTCTCCGAAACTCAAAACCAAACTTCCCGGCAATTCAATTTAGCAGAAATAGACTTGGGGAAAATAGTTAATTGGGGATCGGGGCGTTAATTCTTAAGACGACCGGCTGGTTCGTCACTGGGCCTGGGGAGGGGGGTTGACTTTTGTTGACTTTTTGCAAATTGTATAAGGATCGTATCTTTGTTAATTGTAATTGTTTTCTCTTGCATTGTTTAATGTATTTAAGTCATCTTTGTCTACATTGAGCCGAGCGTAGGTGAATTACTAATAGAAAAGCTAATTTGAGTATTGATTTGGCCGAATTGAGGTAAGTATCTTGCCTAACTTTGTGTGGGGGAAACTACCCATAGAAATTGAGTAAATTGTGCTATCTTGTTATGTGAAAGCCGTGTACGCAATGTGACGAGTGGGTACATGGTCTATATTTGGTATTTGACTGGTTTAGATTGTCTAGTGTCTTCCCATGCCTTTAATTGAATTGTCATAACATGTGGTATCTCGTTGCTAGTCTATTGTTACATGCTTTATTTGACATTGTTAGCACCTATTGTACTTCTTACTCGTTATTTGGCCGTATATGCCTTAGTTGAAGTTATTTTCTTCCTTATTACTTTGTTACCTATTAAGTGTTGAGTTTCTTCTATGTCTTTGTGCTTAGCTACTGCCTGTCCTAATTGTTGTGATTTCATACTTAGTTATCATGTACTTACCTGCCCTGTCATTTTGTAAAGTTTGTTGTATTCCTCTGGGTTTTGCGTGGTTCCTTTGTTGTTGTGTACTGATACCCTTGATTGTAGAAATTCTTGTAAATGGAGTTATTGAATTGTTGTTGTTGATTTAAATTATTGTAAGGGGGATCGGGTTACACGCCGCAACAAGTGAAATAAGGAGGTCGTGACATAAGAGAGGATATTTATATTGTGATATTGTTATTGTACGGTGGGATCGGGTTGCACGCCAGAACATGTGAAATAAGGGTAGACTGTTATGGTGAAATATGGGTGAATTATGATATTGATATTATATGGTGGGATCGGGTTGCGCGCCGCAACATACTTTGTTTATTGTCATGATATTAATATCGTACCGTGGGATCGGATTGCACGCTGCAACATGTAAAATAAGGGTGAATTGATATGGTGGAATAAGGGTGAATTTTGATATTGATATTATATGGTAGGATCGGGTTGCGCGCCATAACATATTTTGTGTTTGTATTCCCTGTTTGTTGCATTGGCTTCAGTTCTTTCGTACGATACTCTGAGAATTTGTATTTCTGGGTCTTCACTATTTTTCCGAGGATCGAGTTATTATCATTGACTTATCGCCTTACCATCATTTATTGAGTTTGTTTATTAATACTATCATTCTGGTAAATTGATTTTGAAGATGAATTTACTACGGTGGGTCATTACCCCCTCTCTTGCTGAGTGTGTCAGTAATATAGGGATTATAAATAAAAGAATTAATATCATGCTGCCTTGTGTAACTTTTAAGTTAAAACTCGCTGTATATTCCGGTATTTACCATTTCTAATAGTTGTCATATTTTATTTCAATTATTTTCTCTACTTAATCTCTTAACTTGTTTGAGGTTTTTATTTACTTAAAAAAGGATTGTTATTATATTTTAATTAAATAAATTCTATATTAAATTCAATAGTTTATCCGATGTTGTATTTCATTGGAAAATGTTATTTTCTTCACCCAAATAATTTTTAAACTCATCTTTCTCATTGATTTCCTACTTGGTCTAGAAACTGTAATTTTACTTCATGATATATATAAATAAAAATCTCTTGAACATCTTAATTAGCATTTGACATGAATATTATGTATCGAGTAGCACGTGAATTTTGCCGTGCAAAGTGAGATGGAAAGATGTGGGCACAAGATGCAATGTGTGTTAAGGGTTTTGAAGTTGTGGTTTATGATGTGAGATTACGAGAAGTGGGATTGTTGAAATTGTATATTAAAAATGATTTGATTGGTTGAGTTGAGTGGACATCGTTTTCCCTACTTGAGCACATTTATACTTCATTTGTACTCCAACTATGTTGTTGTTATATTACTTGGTTATTTCTCATTGTCATTCGTGTTTCCTTTATCGTTACTACTGTGTGTAATCTGATTTTTGTCTGCTATTGGAATTTATTTGATATTCCTTCCTTATTAGCTTTATGTCATATCATGCACATGTTTAGATGTTCAGTGTATGTCTTGACCTGGCCTCGTCACTACTCTACCGAGGTTAGGCTTGATACTTACTAGGTACCACCGTGGTGTACTCATGCTACACTTCTGCACATTTGTTTTGTGCAGAACCAGGTACATCGGATCGAGTCGATTTTGAGACTTATACTTGATGTGGCTGGAGACTGCAGGGTACACCTGTCGGGCATTCGCAGGCTCCGAAGTGACCTTCTATTGTATTTATTTCCATTGTTTCCTTCTATTCGGGAACAATGATGTATTCATTATTTAAATGTACTCCTAGAAAGGCTTATGACTTGTACTACTGGTTTTGGGGTATTGTATCATATTGAGACTATTAGAATATTTAGAAATTTCTCATTCATATTCATCATTTGTTTAGTAGAATTTGTTATCTTTTCGGTATGTGTTAGGCTTACCTAGTTTTAGAGACTAGGTGTCGTCACACCTCCTATGAAGGGATTTTGGATTGTGACAAGTTGGTATCAAAGCTCTAGGTTCATAGGTGCTATGATTCATAAGAAGGAATTAGTAGGGTCTTGCGGATCGGTACAGAGACGTCTGTACTTATCTTCAAGAGGCTATGGAAACTATTAAAAAATTCCACCTCTTTCATTCCCTATCGTGCGACATTGATTCAGCTCAAAGAATATATCTTATGTTCCTTTTGAATCCACTCGTGTATCATACTGCGCACTCAATATTAGCTAGGCGCCGAATGCTCATGATGCCGTGGATGGGCTACGAGAGAGCCAAGGATACTCAAACATTGTCTCAACGTCTCGTCCAGACTGAGGATACATCGGTATTGATAGACTCTTCAATTGTTCACATGGGGGTGCAACGGGTTCTGGCATCTAGTTGATAAGTACGAGCTTGGGAAGGTTTAATTGGTTGACTAGTGGTCACTATCATGGTTGGGTCACAGGGTGGATGTTTATTGAGGATAGTTGGTGGTGTTAGAGACTATATGGTTCGTAGGGGATTTTTACTAAGTGGAAGGTACATTTTATCATTCAAGGAAATAAAGTTTGTGAGTTTGAATGTCACGAGAATGGACGTGCGCTTAGTAGATGACTTGGATTACCTTGTGATTAGTGTTGTACGAGCTGTGAAGGTTAGTTTTGCGGATCATCAGATGTTGTTTTCTATGGCTTCGCGCCAAGTGAGGGAGTCCACTAGCAGCACTAAGATTGGAGAGTCAGGTGTTACATCCGTTTGATCCTGAGATGTGTATATTTTTTATATTGAAAGATTCCCCGAAATTTGCATATGATTAAGGTCTGAGATCTTGCATGGGATGATGTTGAGGCTTACGGTGTTTCAGTATCATTAATGGATATGCATTTCAGTATCAAAGGGGGTCCGAGAAACAACTTCAGATTCACAGAAGGTCTATTCAGCGTGGGTAACTTTAGATTCACAAAGTAAATTGTGCTATCTTATTATGTGAAAATCGTGTGCGCAGGGTGACGAGTGGTTACACGACCAATATGTGGTATTTTGCCGGTTTAGATTGTATAGTGTCTTCCCATGCCTTTAATTAAATTGTTATAACATGTGGTATCTCATTGTTAGTCTACTCTTACATTCTTTACTTGACGCTGTTAGCACCTACTGTACTTCTTACACGTTATTTGGACTTATATTCCTTAGAGCCTTTTTACCTCTTAATTGTTGAGTTTCTTCTATGTCTTTATGCTTAGCTTCTACCTGTCCTAATTGTTGTGATTGCATACTTAGTTATCACATACCTTACCTGCCCTGTCATTTTGTAAAGTTTGTTGTATTTCTCCCGGTTTTACGTGGTTCCTTTGTTGTTGTGTACTGATACCCTTGATTGTAGAAATTCTTGTAGATGGAGTTATTGAATTATTTCTGTTGATTTAAATTATTGTAAGGGGGATCAGGTCGCATGTCGCAACATTCGAAATAAGGGAGGTGGTGACATAAGGGAGGATATTTATATTGTGATATTGTTATTTTATGGTGGGATCAGGTTGCACGCCACAACAGGTAAAATAAGGTTGGACTGTTATGATGAAATAAGGGTGAATTATGATATTGATATTATATGGTGGGATCGGGTTGCACACTGCGACATACTTTATTTATTGTCATGATATTGATATTGTACGGTTTGATCGGGTTGCTCGCCGTAACAGTTGAAATAAGGGTGAATTGATATGGTGGAATAAGGGTAAATTTTGATATTGATTTTATATGGTAAGATCGGGTTGCGCCGCAACATAATTTTTGTTTGTATTCCCTGTTTGTTGCACTCGGTTCTTTCGTACGATACTCTGAGAATTTATATTTGTGGTTCTTCACTGTTTTTCCGAGGATTGAATTATTGTCATTGATTTATCGCCTTACCATCATTTCTTGAGTTCGTTTATTAATACTATCATTCTGGTAAATTGATTTTCTAGGTGAATTTACTACGTTGATTCATTACCCCTGTCCTGCTGAGTGTGTCAGTAATATATTGATTTTAAATAAAAGAATTACTATCATGTTGCCTTGTGTAACTTTTAAGTTAAAAGTCGCCGTATATTTCGGTATTAACCATTTCTAATAATTTTCATATTTTATATTAATTGATGTCTCAACTTAACCTCATTAATTTGTTTGAGGTTTTTATTTACTTAAAAAGGGATTTTTATTATGTTTTAGTTAAATAAATTTTATATTAAATTCAATAGCTTATCCGATGTTGTATTTCATTGAAAAATGTTATTTTCTTCACCCAAATTATGTCTAAAATAAACTCATCTTTCTCATTGATCTCTTACTTGGTCTAGAAACTGTAATTTTTCTTCATGATATATATAAATAAAAATTTCTTGAGCATCTTAGTTATAATTTGTTACGGATATTATATATCGAGTAGCACGTGAATTTTTCCGTGCAAAGTGAGATGGACAGATGTGGGCACAAGATGCCATGTATGTTAAGGGCTTGAAAGTTGTGGTTTATAATGTGAGATTACGGGAAGTGGATTGTTGAAATTGTGTATTAGAAATAATTTGATTGGTTGAGTTGAGTTGACATCGTTTTCCCTACTTGAGCACACTACACTTCATTCATACCCCAACTATGTTGTTGTTTAATTACTTGGTTATTTCTCGTTGCCATTCGTGTTTCTCTTATCGTTACTACTGTGTGTAATCTGATTTTTGTTTGCTACTGGAATTTCTTTGATATTCCTTCCTTGTTAGCTTTATGCCATATCCTGCACAGGTTTAGATGTTCAGTGTGTGTCTTGACCTGGCCTCGTTACTACTCTACCGAGGTTAGGCTTGATACTTACTGGGTCCCATCGTGGTGTACTCATGCTACGCTTCTGCACATTTATTTGTGCAAAACCAGATACTTTTGATCGAGTCGGTTTTGAGACTTATGCTTGATGTGGATATAGACGTCAAGGTACACTTGCCGGACGTTCGCAGGCTCTGAAGTCACCTTTTATTGTATTTATTTCCATTGTTTCCTTCTATTCCGGAACAGTGATGTGTTCATTATTTAAATGCACTCCAAGAAAGACTTATGACTTGTTCTACAAGTTTTGGGCTATTGTATCATGTTGAGACTCTTGGAATATTTAGAAATTTCTCGTTCATGTTCATCAACTGTTTAGTAGAATTTGTTATCTTTCCGGTATGTGTTAGGCTTGCCTAGTTTTAGAGACTAGGTGCCATCACGAGTGCTATGGAGGGATTTTGAGTCATGACAAAGGGAGACTTCACTTATTATTCAAGTGAGAACAAAGTTAAAATATTTATTTGTTATATTTGGTTTCTCACTAGATGTTAGGTATTTTCTTTAATACCTAAACTAGTCCGGAGTAACGCTACCCACTGATCACGCTCAACTATGTCTAATAAAAGACAAAGCGGGCGATCCAAATATAATCCAGGGTATTATGCCCAGAGTCGATCCCACAGGGAGTTAACGTATCAAGCAAGCTGTCAGAATACTAAACTTTCACTTGGTGTTGGTTAAACTACTACAACTGAATAAAACTATTAAAACTAAATATTAACTACAATAAGGTGTAAACAATTGTAATAAAGGTCTAAGGATATGGTTTCCCCCGTCGGTGAACTTCCTTCTCAGATACTTCTTATGGTTTGATTATTTGTCTCTATCAATCATGAACACTCTATCTACCATAAATCTCTCTCAAGTAATTATGATAATTTACTATACGCACTCTCTCAAGTTACGCTAGCTAGATTGCATTACAGTTCACTTTAGATTGCACCCGAAGTATCGTTATTTCTAATCCAACTTCTAAACCCTCGGTTATGACTTTCGTCTATACTCCGGGAGTGATGTTGTTCAAACAACTACCTAAATATGCACTCTCTCTCAAGTAGATACATAATAAATAGGAACAGCTAATTGAGGGCCCTTCAATCAACTACAACAAGAACGTAGTTGAACAAATAGAGATTAATCAACCAATCAAAACTATATTAATATCACAATATGTTTATCCCCAACGGGTTCCACCAAAACCCTAGATTAACAAATTAGCTAATCATGCTCATAATAATCAAACCCAAAATAACTTGCATAATTAAACTACAAAGTAATGAATAAAAGATGTAAAAATCAATGTTTTGCTTCTCTGAGTAGTATTCCACATGCGTCTCTTGTCTCTAATGGCGTCCCCCCTTTCAAGTTGTGTTTTTGGGTCTATTTATATGTTTAGGACAAACTCTAAACGTGTTGGGGACTTCTATTTAAACCGGGAAACACTTAAAATCTTCAAAAACTCGGATTGGACCAGACGAGAGACCTGGATTTATTGCCCAAACGCCTGGATAAAGCTAGGCCAGGCCTGGCTTTAAGGCTCAAACACCCGGCTATAGCCCGGTACACTCCTCTTCGCCTCTTGAGCGTATTTTCGACGTTTTTGCATCCATTTAGCTCGGCTTCCATCTCCAATTCACCTACACATGAAATAGACTCCATTATGCACATATGAAGTGTATTTTTATCATTAACGCACATAAAATGTAAGGCATATAACGTGTTAAACCATGAATTCTAGCTAGACATCAATACCCCACACTTAAATATTTGCTCGTCCTCGAGCAATCAAACTACACTCATGTACACAACTTATTAAGCAAATCCCTTAAAACGTTATACCAAGAATTTTTAAAACAGTTCACGCACAAAGGTGTGACATCCTCGCCTCAATAGTCGACTCACATATACCATGATTTATTCACAATTCACTCACTACTCTAACATAGAGGTCAACAACATTACCTTTACTTCATGAATCATGTTATCGTCACCAAATCAAAGAGCTAGCTCCCCACACAATAAAATTTTAAGAACACTTAGGAACTCAAGATAGAAAGAATTCACTCGCTCTCAGAAATAATATTCATATGCCACAAAATATGCACCATAGGCTTGCCCGTAGTGTACTACTATACTAATCAAGCTCATTCAGTCTAGGATCAAGTAGGACTTTATTTGGTTGTAATGTAGGCTGCGGGACGGGTAGGATACATTTGGATATAAGAGTGACTACACCTCCCTAAGCACATTAATACATATACTTTCGCATTCAACCTCAAACTTATATTAAGCCAAACTCCACCTTCACATCAATGTTATTACCCCATATTTCTTTAAGTACAATTACATTAAGAGTCACCACTTGTCAAGGAATATATATATATAATTTTTTTTTATTTTTTATTTTTTCACAACAATACAACAATTTTTTTCCTTTTTCTCTTTTTTTTTCCTAAGTGACTCTTACTTTTTCAAAACAGTGCACCTTTCTCCTGATTTCAATTATTCCCCTCAAAAACCAACCTACCACCCCACACTTTAATTTTTCCATATTTCATAACATTTCCAGTGCTTACGAGAGGTGACAAGGTTCAAATATATGATCAATTCAAACAAAGGGGTATGGCTTGTAATGTGGTTGCCAAAGAAAACAGGATTATAGGCTCAACGAGGTTAACTACGATACATAACAATTAGGTGGGTAAAATATATATAGCTGGCTCAACAAAGAAATGCCTATATCACTTCCAAGACTGAACAAAACTTCTATTTCGCTTTGCACACACACGGGGCAAGTTCTAGACATCAAATGCAATGCACAGAATACCATACAAACCTCACACACCCATGGCACATAACTCACTCAGGATTGGATCTATCACGACACTCCAGTCAAAGCAGTTAAGAAAATTTAAGAATTCACGATTTAAGGTATTTATCCTGGAGTCAAAAAATTGAGCTTAAGCGTCACAACCACAGTACTGACTATTCTCAAGGCATCACAACGTTTCGAGATATTGCTGCAATTAATTTTTCAACTATGTGGTTACTACTCCTAAAAATTAAAAACTACCTACACCCAGTTCAATTAAAAACCCTTGGAAAAGAACCGCGGTCCAAAGAAAAACCAAGGGCGAATTACTACACTACCTAAAAGAAAAAAAAATCTTTTTGGTATTTTCTTTAGACTTACTTCCCTCAAGAAAATTGTCTAATAGATCCATCGTCGGGAAAAATCATGCAATTTTTTTATTTTTATTTTTATTTTTGTAAAAAGATAAATTATTCCATTAATCTAACATAACTAAAATAGCATAGAAAGTCACCAGACAATCTCCTCACCCCACACTTAAAATGTTGCATTGTCCCCAATGCGCACCCATACATACAAGAGGGTAAAAAAAACTCCCTGGTAGGCCAAAGGCGGAAGCACTAGAATCTCATGGGGTACTCAGACTTCTCCCAGGCCTGGTCCTTCGTGCAGGTATCTCACATTTAGTTCCAACCATCTGGTTTGCTGTTGCATCCTTCCAGTGGCTTTCCTTTCCATGCTCCTAAAAAATCAAAAAAACAATTGACACTACAAAAATAATACAATTAGAAAAAATAAAATAAAACAAAGCAGTAAAGCTGGGTTGCCTCCCAACAAGCGCTTGATTTAACGCCGCGACACGACGTGAATCACTTTTTGCCTCCACTTCGAACTTATGAATTGAGCCCCCAATTTGGCATCAAGTTTTCGGTTATGCTCCAAGGGTGGTGGAGCAAATCAAATTGCCCAAGCAACCATTGTACTATTTTACACTTCTTGGCATTTAGATGAGGTATGTAGTCCTATCTTTCTGGCAAGAAGAATTCCAAAGTATATGCACCTTGTTCCTCATTCCTTGACTCCTCAATTGGTTCGGATGACTCTATTTCCATATCATCATCCAAACATAATGTGGAAAAATGCTTGGAGTGTGGACCAATGCGCTCAAACACATGAACTTCAAGACTTTCAACATCCTCAACATCAATCACACTAGAGTCGATTAAATTTGTATCCTCAACGTCCCTGGTTGACTCTAGTATTAGTTCTTCAACATCGGCATTCTCAATTCTAGTTGGTTAGGGTGTTGGGTTTCTACTTTGGACCCCTCCATTGGCACCTCAATTTCCATCTCTAATGTACACCGCTCCTGGCTACTATCCATAGTATTGGCATATTGAGCATTAAACGCTTCAACTAGTTGACTCGTTTGAGCCTCCAAGTTGGGAATAGTTTCATCTTGCCTTTGTACCCACAATTGTATCTCCTCCTGTTGTTCCAAAAGGCACTTCATCATATCCTCGATCCTTTTCAGGTCATCATCACTGGGTTCTTTGTTTCTATTAACTTCACAAGAAAAAGAAGAACCATCAAAGTAAGGGGTTGGGGGAAGATAAGAAAGATAAGCACAACCATGAAAGTGACCATCTTGACCACCACACATATCACACAGATTCCACACATAAGATTGAGTTGGTGCACATAACTCGCTCTCGGGAATATTTTGATAATTTTGCCCTTGGTGTCTTCCTCCATAATATGCATAACGAGGATCAAAAGTAGAATTACCAACATCCAAACACTCATAATTCCACGATGCCATGTTTTTAAAATTAACAAATACAACTAAAATAAAGAAAATAAAAATCACATACTAAAAAAAATCAAAGTTGAAACCTAGCAATATGTACACCTACAGCTACACTTGATAATACCGTTAAATCCCTGGCAATGACGCCAAAATTTGATCACGCTCAACTATGTCTAATAAAAGACTAAGCGGGCGTTGCAAATATAATCCGGGGTATTATGCCCAGAGTCGATCCCACAGGGAGTAAACGTATCAAGCAAGTTGTCAGAATACTAAACTTTCACTTGGTGTTGTTTAAACTACTACAACTGAATGAAAATATTAAAACTAAAGATTAACTACAATAAGGTTTAAACAATTTTAATAAAGGTCTAAGGTTATGGTTTCCCCCGTCGGTGAACTTCCTTCTCAGATACTTCTTATAGTTTGATTAGTTGTATCTATCAATCATGAATACTCTATCTACCATAAATCCCTCTCAAGTAATTATGATAATTTACTAGACGCACTCTTTCAAGTTACGCTAGCTAGATTGCATTACGGTTCACTTTAGATTGCACCCGAGGTATCGTTATTTCTAATCCAACCTCTAAACCCTCGGTAATGAATTTCGTCTATACTCCGGGAGTGATGTTGTTCAAACAACTACCTAAATATGCACTCTCTCTCAAGTAGATACATAATAAATAGGAACAGCTAATTGAGGGCCCTTCAATCAACTACAACAAGAACGTAGTTGAACAAATAGAGATTAATCAACCAATCAAAACTATATTAATATCACAATAAGTTTATCCCCCAACAGGTTCCACCAAAACCCTAGATTAACAAATTAGCTAATCATGCTCATAATAATCAAACCCAAAATAATTTGCATAATTAAACTACAAAGTAATGAATAAAATCTGTAAAAATCAATGTCTTGCTTCTCTGAGTAGTATTCCACAATCGTCTCTTGTCTCTAATGGCGTCCTCCCTTTCAAGTTGTGTTTTTGGGTTTATTTATATGTTTAGGAAAAACCCTAAACGTGTAGGAGACTTCTATTTAAACCGAAAAACACTTAAAATCTTCAAAAACTCGGATTGGACCAGACCAAGGACCTGGCTTTATGGCCCAAACGCCTGGATAAAGCCAGGCCAGGCCTGGCATTATGGATCTAACGCCTGGATAAAGCCAGGCTAGGCCTGGCCTTAAGGCTCTAACGTCTGGATAAAGCCAGGCCAGGCCTGGCCTTAAGGCTCAAACTCCCGGCTATAGCCCGGTGCACTCCTCTTCGCCTCTTGAGCGTATTTTCGACGTTTTTGCATCCATTTAGCTCGACTTCCATCTCCAATTCACCTACACATGAAATAGACTCCATTATGCACATACGAAGTGTATTTTTATCATTAACGCACATAAAATGTAAGGCATATAACGTATTAAACCATGAATTCTAGCCACATATCACCCTCTAAAGGAGGAAGCACTTTCTATCAGAAATTGTTTTATTTCTAAAATCGAACGCGAGACTCTGATTAAGGGTGAAGTTATCTTATTTATTTATCCTATCACAACCTTTGCAGATTACTTTATTTTGAAGTCACATGAAGTTGTTTTAAGCGGGAAAAGATATTATATTGGGCCTAAAATGACGTTGAATGGGCCTCTTTTAAATATGACCCCGCGCCAGAGCATGCTGGGCAAAACATTTCTCTGTTAGACATAGAAATTATGGTGATTGTCAAGATTATATCACAAAATTATGACTATCACTAGGATTTCTTCCATTAATGCTGAAAAATTCTAGTGATCGGTCAGTATTTTGTGGCAAAATCATGAAGATCACCATAATTGGTGCAAGCATAAAACTTTTACCTAGCGTACTCTAAAATTCTGGCGATTAAGAAAAATCCTACTTAGCATGCTTTAAATTTTAAGATAAAATTATTTTCCAAAATTCTTATTATCGAGATTAAAAGATTAATGAGGGCATAAATATATCCTATTTATTTCATTCTCACTAAATTGAGATATTTAGTGGACCTGCCGACATTGCCTAAATATGGCCTTTGATCTATATTTCAACCCCCAATACCTCTCTTAATGTTAAAGTGGCTTGAATTTTTTTCGTTTACACTTTGGAATATGTGGATCAATAGAAACAATAACAACATTAACAATGACCAAGAAGATCTCTCTCTAACCCTAGTTATTACCCGTGCACAAGAATTTAAGCTCCTTACCTACAATAACTCTAGCCCACTAACAAAAGGATCATAAAGGTTAAATGGCATAAGCCAACGCAAGGTGCTTATAAACTGATACAAATGGAGCTTATAAAGTCAATAATAAGATTGGTGGTTTGGGTGGTATCATCTGAAATTCTACCGGAGATTAGATTGTTGGTTTCCAGGAACATACTCATGTGCTTAATCATACTTATGCCGAGCTTCTTGCTTTAAGGCAAGGACTACAGCTTGCCCATGAAAGAAACTTGAATCCCCTGGAGGTGGAAACAGACTCAGAGGAAGTAATACAACTGATTCAAAGAAATTATCCTACATATAACTTAATCGTTCAGTCTTGCAGGTGGTTAATAGCTAGAGATCCAGGACATCATGCATAGGTTTTGCAAAGAAAATTTAGTAGCCCATCTCTTGGCAACATAAAGTACCAAGCTTGACTATTTCAACACTCAAGTGAAACTTCCTACCGTCCCTTACTTTGTGGCTGCCAACTTTCTAGCGGATAAAAGGGGGTCCTTCTTTATTAGAACTATTTGAGAGAGGTCATGTAGAAAATTAGCTAGTCTTGGGATCATCTGTGCTATAGTTGGCACCTCTGTTTTTTTCTGATAGCTCATTTAACTCTACAAATCATGGAATCGATCCCATTGGGACTTCCATGATAGAACATTGCAATGCTGCTTAGTTTATGTTAATAAAGTATCTCTTTTAACCAAAAAAAAAAAAAAAGAATATGGCTTTTGAGAATATTTAAGTGCTAAAACTTGTTGTGAAAGGTAAATTACAAACATGAATCTCATTGGGAGAAGAAGAGGGGCAAGTTGGTTCGTTTTCTACCGGTTGTGGCGATGAACAAAGGGAAAAGCTATTTTTTTATGACGCAGATACTTTATTAACAAAAATAATTACAGAGCTAGCATGTTAGAGTGGCTGCCTAGGTAGCCATCATTGTGTGTAACAGTGTTAGTAATATTACATACCAATAATTTTTTACTGAATGTAGTTCCTAGAACGTCTGTCCAAAGTGCATTATTAACAAACACCAGAGGAACTACCAAAAACCTAGTGCTATTAAAAAACTTTTTTTTGCTCCTTCCTTTGCTAATATAAATGCTACCTGGTTCTGCTCCCTAAAACTATGCTTGATGACTGGATTCCCCATCCATGTCATCAAGGACCTGCATTCACAAATAATGTGTTCATAAGGCAAGTGGCCATCATTTAGCATTCTAATGATTTCCTATGAGTTTGTGTTTATGATCAAGGGAGTGAGGTTCTAATGAACTGCTAGTTTTAACCTTTCGAAGAGGGCATCAAGCTCAGCTAGATTGTTAGTGGTGGAAGGAAAACCTTTTATGTAACCAATGATCCAGTCGCCCGAGTGGTTTCTAAAGACTCCTATACGCCCTACCCCTGGGTTACCAAAGTAGTAGTCATCCGTGTTTAGTTTGTAGGAGCCTTTGACAGATAGTTCCCATTTGACACTTATAGTAACCCCATTGCTTCCGAGGTTTGTTCGTGGCCACTAGGTGGTATTCCATAGCTTTAACAATAAAATTATTAGTTTGAACATGCTCCTTTTTATTGTTAAATAGATTGTTGTTCTAGTGAACCAAATATTCCAGAAGCAGAAGGGTAAAAGGAAGTGCCATTGGATGCATCCATTGAAAGCTTTGTCTTTTAGCATGCACCATGAGGTACTCAAAGAATCAGGCATGAAGTGCAATGGTCGTGCCAATGATTGATTTGTAGAATATTGGGAAAGGTTATTCCAAACTATTTTGGCATTGGCACATAAGAAGAGGATGTGATTTATAGATTACTCTGGACTATTACACACTGAACAAGAAGGACTCAGTTGAAGGCCAATATTGTGGAGATACTTATTGGTAAGCAGTCTGTTGTGGGCTAATAACTATGTAAAAAACCTAATCTGATTTGGAACTTCTAATTTCTAGATCCAGCTAAAGGTGGGCCCCCGTCAGAGTGTGTGTTCCATTGTGAATATAGGAAAGAGTAAGCTAATGTAGAAGAGAATATGTCATTATTAGTGAGTCCCAGATGAGTTTATCCTCTCTCCCTGAGGTATGATTTAGGAGGGTGTTGTTGACAGTGAGAGACAGGGGCTCAGGAATGGGAAATGAGAGGTATTCTAAGTTCCAGGCCCCATTATTATATATAGAGGATATATTTAAGTTATCTTCTCCATTCAACTTTGGTCCACTGATAAAGGTATCAATGGGGCCCATGTTTAGGATGCAAATGTCAGTGAGGAAGTTCACTCTATTACATTTGTTGATAACCACCTAGAGGCTTTGTTGCAGATTTTCCAGCCCTAAAGGATGCACTGCCAAGTCATAGAAAAAAGCTTTCTTCTATTGGTATTTGAGTTGCAGTGCTTGGCAATGAGTGTTTTGGACCATAATGTATCAAGCTCATGGAAAAGACTCCATGCAAGGCTTGGGTGATAAGCGTTGTTTTTAGCTCAGTTTTTCGGATACACAGGTCCCCCCGGGGCTTGGGTCTAGTAATGACATCCCAGCTGAGTATGTGCATTTTTTTAGCAGTAGTCCCCCAGATGAAGTCCATATGAATTTTATTAATCTTTTTGCATGTGGAGAAGGGGAGCTTGATGAATTGCATGACATGGCTGGGGATACTAGCAATGCTAGCTTTTGCTACGGTTGTACGCCCTGCCATGCTTAGGAACCTTGTTTTCCAACAATCCAGCTTGGAGTTCATGTTGTTAATTTTGAACTAGAAATCCTCATGAGCGGTCTTTTGTGAAAGATAGGGAAGCCTAGGTATTTACTAAAGTTGGTACTGGACTTAATGCCTAGTATGTTGGAAAAAGAGGTCTATGTCTTCCTTGGTGGTATTTTTGGAGTAGATCACCTTTGACTTGATCATGTTAACCTGTTGGCCAGAAACAAAGTTGAAAGAGTTGTGTTCTGAGGATGGTTTCACAGTTCTTCCTATTAGCTTTGGAAAACGGGGTGAGCTCACCAACAAAGAAAATGAGATAAATCTTAGGTCCAATTCTACTTATGGATATTGGAGTCCAATTAGGTAAGTCAATTAGGCAGATGTATTAAATTGCTCTATTAACGTAACAGTGGGAGGCTTTCTTCACAATTACTTATTACCAGCAAGTTATCAATAAATTAAAGTTCTACCGTTGTAGCCTAAAGTTTTATTGCTTTCTTCTACTTTATTTTTATTTTTTTCTTTGTAAATAAATAATTGACTCATAAAATTAGTATTGAGACGCATTTTTCACAATTGTTAATCGTTACAATAACAAAAATTATTGTATCACTCTTATATTTTTATTTATTTGAACTTTTATTTTATATTAGTAAATGAGTTTTTTAGTTTTCTACAAAATTTAAGTTTGTTTATAATAAAGCATTTGTCACTCTTCACCTTTTTGTTCTTTATAGTTAAAACGGTGAATCGTAGAATTTAGTATACTACACTAATCATAGTTTACCAATGTATAGTGTAACAAGAATATAAGAATTATATACCCATGTGTAGTACACCAAGAATATTAGTTATATCATTTAACATACCCAAACAAACTATACCATAATTCAACACGATTCTTGGTAATACCAATGTGTAGCATACTAAAATATGAGAATACCATGATTCAACAGTAATTATGGTATACCAATAGTTCTCTGGGCTCAAGAGGGATCATATTTGCGATTGTTTAATTGCATTTTCGAACCCCATGTTACATTTGCGACTTCTGCAGCTGAACAAAAAGATGGGGTTTCGGAACTTAGTCTTGTTTTATCACATTTTGGGCCTCAGACTCGATGGGAGGCAATTTTAGGAGGGGATCTTCACACAAAGCTATTGGATAAGTGATTTTGACTCTATTTTGATATTATCACATGATTATTTATGATTTTTAACATCTAAACCATGAGATTGAAGAGAAATTTTGGAGATTTTTGACTATATTTTTGAAATAAAAGGAAAATTTAAGATTTGAGAGTTGATTTGGACTCAGATTTGAAAATCAAACACATATTTGGACTCATAGGTTTATGGTTAGTGGAGATCTATCCTTCGACTCAGGTTTTGACCGGGGGGCATGGGATTGACTTTTGTTGACTTTTCAAGAATTGTGTAAAGATTTTAAATTTATTAATCGAAATTTGTTATTCTGGTAGTGTTTGGTATTATTAAGTCGTTTAGGCTAGATTTGAACCGAGCGGAGGTGAATTTTAAAGAAAAAGCATTTTTAGAGTATTGATTTGGTGTATTGAGCTAAGTATCTTGCCTAATTTTGTGTGGAGGAATCACCCCTTAAGATTTAGTATAATTTGTATCGTTTGTTCTTGTGAAATAACATGTACACGAGGTGATGAGTGTGTACATGGGTGTATTTCCCGCACTCTTATGCTATTATTCTGCTTATTGTACACATTATTATTGAGTCGTGGACTATATCTTTTTATGACCTTGGTATTGTTTATGTGATGATGTTGTGGCACATATGTACGTGTTTTGCAGGCTGATTGTTGCTGTATGAGGTGAGATGCGCATGCGACGACATAAGAGAGGAATTTCATTGTGATGTGCATGCGGAGAGTTAAGGGAGACTATTTATATGCATGCATTGACATGAGGGTGGCATTCCATTATTAATGTGCATGAGATGACATAAGGGTGGCTTGTTGGGAAATATGTGAGATATATCGGGGTAATTCTTTGTTACTATTCATGTGTTGGAATCGAGGGTTGATGTTTTGACACAAACGTAGTTTCTTTTTAATGTTTCCACCTTATGATTTATTAGTTTTGGTTGATTTCAATATGTTATCACATGCCCCGTTCACATTAATCATTTATTGGCCAAAATTGATCATTTTACATTAAGTTATTGTACACATTCTTCAAGGTTGTAGATATTTTTTCTGTTATGCCTTCCGTTGTTAGTTTTGTATTCATATCTTGCACAAGTTATTTGACTAGTGAGTATCTTGACTTGAACCTTTCCACTACTCCATCGAGGTTGGTCTTGATGCTTACTGGGTGCCGACTGTGGTGTAATCATACTACACTTTTGCACATTCTTTATGCATATCCAAGTACTTCGGATAGAGCTGATTGATAGGATTGTGTGCTAGATCTGGTTGGAGATTTCAAGGTATCCATGTTGTCCGCTCGCAGTCCTTGGAGTCACCCTCTTTTATTCCTTTATTATTGTTTATGTATCTCAGATAGTGATTTATTTTTGAGAATATTTATATAATCCATGTAGAGCTTATGACTCAATATTATCTGGTTTTGAGAGTTACGATTGTTAGTTTTTTCACGTTTTGCTATGTTATGGCATTTAGCAGAATTTATTTAATATTTAAGTTGTTATGTTCTGCTTGATCTTGTCTTGTAATTGTGTTACCTAGTATTAGGAACTAGGTTCCATCACTAACCTTAAGGTAAATTTTTGGGTCGTGACAAGTTGGTATCAAAGTTCTAGGTTCATAGGTAATACGAGTCATAAGCAAGTTTAGTTGAGTCTTGCAGATTAGTTCGAAGATGTCCGTACTTATCTTCGAGATGCTACAAAACTATTAGGAAATTTCACTTATTTCGTTAATTATCATACAAATTTATGGTTTCGGAGTTTGTGCCTTTGTCCTTCTATTCTCCCACATATGGTAAGATACGAGCTTTAGTTACAGATGATGCTGCCCTTGGTGCCGGTGTTGTAAGAGGCCGGGCAGAGGCCGAGGTAGAGGCGGAGCATGTGCCATAGCGAGGGGTCATGCTAGGGTCGCGACTGAGGAGCCACAAGTAGCTCCGGTTGGGGAGCAGGCAGCCACGACACCTGTTGCTACCCCTGGACTTTAGGAGACATTAGTGCACTTTCTAAGCGTGTTTGGTACCTTGGCTCAGGCGGAGTTTCTCCCAGTTTCACCAACTAATTCTCAAGCTGTGAGAGGAGCTTAGACTCCCGGTGCCCATACTACAAAGGAGCGAGCTCATGTGGATCAGGCTTTGGGTGTTATGTCGGTGCAACCCGTGATTGTGGTTTAGCCCAAGGTTAGGCCAATTGTGTCAGAGGAGGAGCAGAAGAGGTTAGAGAGGTTATAGAAATATCATCCTCCTCATTTCAATGGCGGAGCTTCTAAGGATGCACATGGTTTCTTAGACCAATGTCACCATATTATGCGTACTATGAGCATAATTGAGTTAAGCGGGTTTGACCTTACTACTTTTAAGCTGGCAGAGTTAGCATATAGATGATGGCAGACTTATGAGGAGAGTAGGCTTGTTGGCACAACACTACTTACTTGGAATCAGTTTATTGATCTCTTCTTGAGAGATTTCATTCCGCACATCCTCAGGGATGCGTTGTGCACCGAGTTCGAGTAGTTGGAATAGGGGAGTATGACTGTGTTCGAGTATGCTATGAGGTTTACTGATTTATCTTGTCATGCACCTACTTTGGTTTCCACTATTAGAGAGAGTCTGCATGTTTATTGAGGGACTCGGGTATAGTCTCATATTTGGGATGGCACAAGAGCTGGAGACTGAAGCTCCATTCCACCAGATTTTGGAGATTGCTAGGGGGCTGAAGCATATCCATAGGTAAGAGAAAGGAGACATGGAGGCCAAGAGGCCTCAAGGTTTTGGAGCATTCAGTGGTTCCCATTCTTCAGCTAAAACTCATCATGGTAGAGGTTTTATCAGTCGACAGTTTAGTCGGCACTTCAGGTTACTCGTAGTGCTCCAGCTAGTCAGGTACCTCAGAATATTCAAATTTGACAACCATCTTCCAGTGCACCTTCTGCATAGGGTTTCTACCGCAGTTATTCTAGCCGTTCAGGGCAGACTCAGTACCAGCAACTATGCTCGCAAATGGACTGTTTCGAGTGGAGTGATACGAGGCACATGGAGAGACATTGTCCCAAACTTAGGAGGGGTATACCTCTGCAAGGACTTAGGGTATGGATTCTGATCCAATTACTACTCCACCTGCACAACCAGCTAGAGGTGGAGGAAATGCGAGTAGAGGGCATTCAAGAGGGGGAGGCCAGACCCATTGTCATGCTTTCCTTGGTAGGACTGAGGACATTGCAGTAGATACTGTCATTACAGGTATTGGTTCAGTCTGTCATAGGGATGCATTAGTTTTATTTGATCCAGATGCTACTAATTCGTACATGTCATTCTATTTTGCTTTATATTTGGTTATGTCTCGTGATTCTTTAGATATGTACACGCAAGTATACGTGGCTGTCAAGTAATAAAATGACTCGAAAGTTGGATGTCGAACCCACAGAGACTTATATTAATTGTTAACTAAGCTAACTAAAATCAATTAACTTTCCAAGATCATAAAAAATGTTGTTTATCTAATAAAATACTTTTGCAGAGATTGAACAAGTAATTATCCAATTTATCAGGGATACAAATGAGCATTTTGGATTTTACTCAAAGGAGATGAAGATTCCAGGGTTGTGGTTGGTTTATCAATCCAATTAAGTTCAATAATCACACTTGTTAATCCGGATTATCAATGGTTACTAATTGGCCGGATCGTTTATATGAATAGTATGTTCCAACAATACTACTCGCCTATCCATAACATATCGATCATATATTCTTGTGATATTGAGTCTATAATGAACGCATATAATACAGTATTCAACTAAGCAATACTGTTAGGTATATTCCTATCCTAACCACAAAATCGTTCCCCGAGCCACGGGTTCAAAACAAGCTCTCTTTAATTCTACTCTAATCTAAACACGACTTCCCAAGCATAATATAAATATTAGGGTGAATGGGCAGCAACAATTCATAGTAACAATTCACACGTTAAAACTAGAATTAAAGAAACAACCACAAGATGTTAATCCGAATTAATGAAGATGTAACTAATAAACGTTAATAATCATGTCAATCACAACGTTAGAAACTAGAGTGAATAGCCACTCATGTTCGTAGTAACATTTTTGAAAGTACTTTTCATAAACAAATTACAAAGAAAAGATGAAGAAATGAAGAAATCGATGATTTTCTCCTACAAAAGTTGTTCCATGTAACGTTCTTGACTGCGAATAATATTCCCAAAGTCTTCTCCCCTTCCAAAGTAGTGTCTATCCCTAAAAGCATGTTTTCTTGATATATTTATAGTGGCTAGGGTTTTTTGGAGTGAATTGGGCTTCTCCTAATTCAGATGGGAGAAGCTGATATTTTCTTCTTCGGTCCCGTTCTGGCAAAGTGACCCTCGCTTTGCTGACCGAGACTTTTCTAGTTTCTTTTGCCCGGTCCCAGTCTGGCAAAGTGAACCCCGCTTCGATGTTTGGAACCTGGGCACCAAACTTTTACTTCCTCCAGATTCTTCCTTTTTTTACTTCACTTTGCATGAAAACTTTCCAAATCACTTCCAATTGACTCCTACACATATAAATAACATTATTAAGCTCGAGTAACACATATTCACACAAATATTAGCAAGATCGAGGTATAATGCAAGGTAAACATCACCATCCACACTTAAGCTTTGGTTCAACCTGGAGCGACCAACAATTAACACTATTCTTGGGCACTTTATATTTACACATTTGAAGCAAACTACACCAATGACCATGGTTGATAGCAATAATTAAACTGTAGCATATGCAATCACTTACACTTCCCTTAACTTATGCCATTCTTCAAAAATATTCACAACCAAGACGACATGCTTATAACAATCCTCGCCTCTAAAACCGACTTAGTGTCACCGTGCACTCATGGCTTACACCCAACATCTTAGAGAAGTCTAATAATGTTACCTATTCCTCATGAAATCATGTGCCCTTAAAACATTAACAAAAGAGTAAGTTGAAGCCAAAAAATCCAATCAAATGTTCAAATGTATTTTAAGGACTCATATATATATATATCAAATAAAATCGTTCACTCGCACAAAAGAAGTCACATGCATGCAATTGGTACCATAGGCTTTCCCTTAATGTAAATCTTCATTAGTGTAGGCTCACTCGATCTAAAATCAATTAGGACTTTTTCATGGTTGAAATGTGTGCTAAGGGACATGAAGGATATATTTAGGAATAGTGGCTAATCCTCCGAAGCTCTTTACCACATCACATAATTAATTGTTAGTGAAAATTCTTCAATCCCAATTTTAATTTCACAACTAAAATCACCCCTAACAACGTTCCCTCTTTCTTTAGGCACCACTTTAATTCATACCCACTAGAAAGAACAAGATACCAATTTATTCATCTAAATTTTTCCTTCTCTTTTTTTTCAAGATTTTTCTTTCTTTTTTTAATTTACAATTTTCGCTAGTGGTATATTGTTTTAAAAAATAAGTGCACCTTCCTTCCTTTCATTGATTCCACTCCAAAGCCACAAAATTCCCTCCTTACTTCTTTTAGTGGTCATTTCACAATTAAAGTGCTTTAAGAGGTAAAAGGATCAAAACAATGTCCGTTAAGAACAAAAAGGATATTGACTTGTAATGTGGGTGCCAAATAAAAGTCTATAGGCTCAAAATAGTTAACTAAGGGCCGATTTTATTTATGATAAGCATTAAGCTCCAAAAGAACAAAGATAGACTAAAATCATTTTTCAAACAGATTCTCACCTAACATCTCGCTTCGATCACATACCGGGCAAGTTCTAGACACAAGTACAATGACATGGACTACACAAAAATCTCACTTCACACATGGAACATGACTCACTAAGGACGGTCTCATTTCGACTCTCAAATTAATGCATGTATTCACGGAGCCACAATATATTAAGCATTAAGCACAAAGTGAACATAAGTCAAGAAAATGAGACATAGGCGACACAAAACATGGTATCCAAATAATTAAAGCATCATAAGCAATTTTAGCAAATAGGGAAGATAATACACATGCCAAAACCTAAATATGCTACTATAAAACAAGTCAAGGGCGCCCTGGAATCTCGTCTTTCTTCCTTCATTTTTTCCGAAGTCTTACTCTAAAAAAATAAAATAAAAGAAAAAACTACTATCCAGTTCAAACTACATCTCATAGAAAAGAACCGAGGCACAAAGAAAAACCACGGGGGATTTTTACTACCTAAAGGAAATTAAAAGACATATTTTTGGATTCTGGTTTAGACTTTAACCCCTCAAGAAAACCGTCTAGGAGTTCCATCGTGGGGAAGAGTCCAATTTTTCCACTTTTTTTTTTGATTTTTCTTATTTTCCGCATTTAAAAAAAATTAAGCTACTAAAATACTACACAACTACGAAAACAAAAATAAAAAGCTAAAATCAAAATAATAAGTTTAACATTTTTCTAACATACTACTACTAATTGTCTAGAGAAATTCACCCACCCCACACTTAAAGGAGTTCAGTGTCCCTAACACACAAATAAAGCAAAACAATAACGAGGGTGGATAAGAAACTCCTCGAAAGGCCAAAGGTCGAAGCAATAACGACTCACGCAATACTCAGACTTCCCTCATGAATAGTCCTTTGTGTGGGCACCCTACACTTAGTTCTCACCATCTAGCGCGCTTTTGAACTCTTCCAATGTCTTTTCTTCCTATGCTTATAATCCTATAAAATAAAAACAGACACTAAAAAAATAATATAATAAAAATAAAAACAAAAGAAAGCAGTAAAACTGGGTTGCCTCCCAACAAGCGCATGATTTAACATCGCGACACGATGCAAAATCTCGTCATATCATTGGCAAGTAACACCTTCAACTTCTGACGATCAAAGTCACCTCTATAATAGTGCTTTACTCTTTATCGGTTCACTAAGAACGTTCTCTCGCTACCTACGACGTGCAACTCAATTGCACCAAGTGGAGTGACTCTTACTACCTCAAAGGGGCCCGACCATCTTGATTTGAGCTTCCCCAGAAAGGTCTCAACCTTGAATTGAACAAGAGAACCAATTGGCCCGGTTTGAACTCGCGATTGTGGATATTCTTATCATTCCAACGCTTGGTCTTTTCTTTATATAACTTGGCAATCTCATATGCGTGCAAGCAAAACTCATCAAGCTCATTCAATTGCATCAACCGTTTTTCACCCGCTATTTCTGCATCAAAGTTCATGTTCTTTATTGCCCAATAGGCCTTGTGCTCAAGTTCCACCGGTAAATGGCATTCCTTACCATAATCCTATAGAGCATCATCAAAATTGACATCCCAATCTTTCCTATTGCACTAACTGTCTTCTCCAGATTTTGCTTTATCTCTCTATTGGACTCTTCAACTTGTCCACTAGTCTGAGGATGGTAGGCGGTCGCAACCTTATGTTTGACCTCGTATTTCTTTAAGACATTGTACAATAGATTGTGTGCCCCCATCATTTATCATCACTCTCGAAGTGCCGAACCTTGTAAAGATATATTTTTTCACAAAGTTAACCACAACCTTGGTATCATTGGTAGGAAGAGCAATGGCTTCCACCCACTTTGACACATAGTCAACGGACACCAAAATGTACTTTCAACCCATTGGACGAGGGAAATAGACCCATAAAATCAATTCCCCACACATCAAAAATTTTAATCTCCATAAAACTAAACAATGGCATCTCATGCGACACCTTGGCTGTCGTTGTGTCACCCGCATGATGACCACCATAAGGTGACATATGGCAGTCATGTAAGATAGCATTTATTTCAGATTCGGGCACACATCTTCTCATTAACAGATTAATACAAGATTTGAACAGAAATGGCTCATCCCACACATATGATCTTACATCTTGCAAGAACTTCTTTTTAGCACGAGGTTCAAGGTTAGGCGACATTTCTCCACTTGCCAGAGAGTTTACAAAATCTGCATACCATGCCTCCTCCCCAGCAGTAACGGCCAATAATTTCTCATCCAGGAAGGTTTCCTTGATGACATCCCCCTCAACTACATGATTATGAGTTTCTAACAATTACAGTCTTAGATATCCAAGTCAAATTCCTACATTATTAAAACCTAATGGATTAGACTTGGTTTAGCATTTTTCTTTTTCGAACAAATACCTGATGGATGCATGGTTATGTAGACGATAACTTTGGTGCCAACCAAATAGGCCAAATGTTTATCGAACGCCCACACTTCAACAAACAACTTCTTTCTATCACAATATAATTTATTTGAGCAGGAGTGAGAGTCTTGCTTGTGTCATAATTGCAGTGAAATATTTTTCTCCTCCTCTGGCCCAATACGACCTTAATTGCAGCATCACTAGCATCACACATCAGCTCGAATGACTCGTTCCAGCTACGAGCCACTATGATTGGTGCACTCACTAACTTCTTTTTCAGCTTCTTGAATGCTTTCAGACAAGCATCGTGCGAAATTGAATGGCACATCCTTCTCTAACACCCTGCACAAAGGAGAGGAAATTTTTAAGAAATACTTTATAAATTGGCGATAAAAACCTATATGTCCCAAAAAACTCCTAACTCATTTTACTGAAATTGGTGGCAGATACTTTCCAGTCGCTTCCACCCTAGCCTTGTCAACTTCCAGTCCTTCTTTAGACACCTTGTGCCCCAGCACTATACATTAACGCACCATAAAATGTCACTTTTCCCAATTTAGTACCATGTTAGTCTCCTCGCACCTAGCAAGCACTTTAGCAAGATTAGACAAGCATTCATCAAAAAAGGACCAAACACAAAAAAATCATCCATAATAACCTCCACAGATCGTTCCACCATATCGATGAAAATAACCACCATACACTTTTGAAAAGTGCAGGTGCATTACATAACCCAAATGTCATTCTCATAAATGCATACGTTCCATAAAGGCATGTTAAAGTGGTATTTTCTTGATCTTTCGGGGCAATAGAAATCTGATTATACCCCGAATAGCAGTCAAGGAAATAATAGTATTCCTGTACGGCTAACCACTCAAGCATTTGATCAATGAATGGGAGAGGGAAGTGATCTTTTTCGTGTAGCATTATTCAAATTCCTATAATCTAGGCATATTCGCCTGCAAGTCACAGTCCTAGTTGGGATAAATTCATTTTTTTCATTCACTACAATAGTCATACCCTCCTCTTAGGTACACATTGGACATGACTTAACCACTTACTATCATAGATAGGAAATACAATACCTGCATCGAGCCACTTAATCACTTCTTTCTTACCACCTCTTTCATGATTGGATTTAGGCGGCGTTGATGTTCCACCCTAGGCTTGTGTGTCTCCTACATGAGTATTTTGTGCATGCAGAATGTAGGGAGAATATCCTATATATCAGACATTATCTAACCAAAGGCATGATTGAGCTCCCTCAGCACCCTCAACAACCTTTCTTCCTGAAAGTTAGAAAAATGAGAAGAAACAAATCACAGGCAAAGCGTTAGAACTTCCCAAATATACATAACGAAGATGTAATGGTAAGGGCTTAAGTTCTAGTTTTGGGTCCTCCTCAACTGAAATTTTAGGGGATAGGCTGATTGGCCTATCCAGAGGCTCAAATTGGGATCTTTCTCTTATGTATTCACAATATGCATCCAAAATTTGCAACATCTCCTCATCCTCTTCTTCAAGTTCAAAGCGATTGAACAACATCAATGCCTTTTCTAGTGCATCTTCTTTAAATTCACTCGGATCCATGACTGGTTCATTTATCTCCACCACAGAAATCATGGCAAGGTCCTCGTAATGACGAGGTAACTGAATGGCTCGATATACATTGAAGACTGCTTCTTTATTGTCCGCCCTCTGAAAATCTTAACTTCTTGGACTTTGATAATTGCATATCCAGTGGCCAATAGAGGTCATCCAAAGATGATAGGAACTAACTCATAAGCCTCGTAGACCAAGATGATAAAATATGCAGAGAAAATAAACTTCCCAATCTGTAGCAAGACGTCCTCAATTACACCCTCAGGATAAACATACTATCTATCATCTAATTGTAGCATCACCGTGGTGGGTCTCAGAGCTCCTAAGCCAATTGTTTGAACAATAACAACGACATCAGATTGATACTTGTATGAAAATCACACAAGTCTCTACCCACATCAATTTCACCAATCCTCATGGGCATGGTAAAACTACCCGGATTCTTAAGCTTTTGTGGAAGCTTATGTTGAATCCTGGAAGTGCACTCCTCAGTAAGTGCGAAGGTATCAAACTCAGTTAACCTCATTTTATTTTCCACTATATCCTTAATATTTTGCATATTTTGGGACATCACATAGCATGTCCACCAAATGGATGTTCAGATGTATGTACTTCAGCATATCTAGAAATTTGTGAAACATGTGGTTATCATTCTTCTTTCTCAATCTTTGAGGATAATGGGGTGGCATCCCCTCTGATGTATGCTCAGACTATTTTTTTTCTCATATACCTATATAGGTTTTGGCACTCTTTCTTCTTCGAGCCCCGACGACTATGTTTTTCTTCTTAGGCACTTCTACCAACTCTCTCCTATTTCTCAAAGTCACTGCATTAACTTGAGGATTTTTTTGTATCACTTGGGAGAGCTCCAATAGGTCTAGTGTTCTCATTGTTAGCCATTTTCCCAAACTGCCTCTCTAGATTTCTGAACTCTTTGCGCAAGTATTGATTATCTATTAAGAGCTTTTTCATCATGTCAATCAAACTCTCATCTGCTTGCTGTAGGAGTTTATGTTGCTGATTGTAATTAGCTTGAGGCCTGTTATTCTGATTACCACCCCAAGAGAAGGTAGGATGATTCCTGCAGTTTGAGTTATATGTGCTACCATATTGAGCATTTTGATTCATCAGCCCTCTAGCTTGTTTCCCCACACAGTAGGTGGATTCTAGATTCACGGGGCATATATCACTTGTGTGACCTTCACACATAACTCACAACAAGTAGACATTTGTTGCACATGGTGCATCTGTTGTTCTTTGTACATTGTCATTTTATTCATCTGCTTTTCTAATCTCGCTATATCTACCCTCATAGCTGAGAAATCATCAAGCTCAATTACACCTACTGCCTTCTGTTTAACTCCTCTTCGTGGTTCCCCATATCCTTACCAATTATTATCATTAGTAGTGAAATTATTTAGCAAGATTTGGATTTCACTACATGGTCTTGCGATTCAACTACCCCCACATGCTGAGTCAAGATTCATCTTCAATGTCTCATCCAACCCATCAACGAAAGTGTGGCCCAACACCTCATCAATTTGAAAATGATGTGGACAGTCTTTATGTAACTTCTTGTATCATTCCCAAGCTTGACGAAGAGTCTCACTATCTCGTTGTTGAAACCCAAGAATCTGTCTCTTCAACAATGTTGTCTTCTTTGTGGAAAAAACTTGATTAAGAATTTTCATGCTAGATCATCCTAAGTGTGGATCGAGTTTGTGGGCTCCTTCTACAACCATTATTTGGCTTCCGCCAATAGTGAAAAGGGAAACAGTGCCAGTCTGACGTAGTTTATGGAAACATTCAGATAATTGTAAGTATCCGTAATTTCTAAAAAACTATGAATGTTCGGTCGTGGATCTTCATGAGATAGACTCACATACTTCTCTAATCTAAATAAGCTCTCTTTAATTATACTCTAATCTAAACACGACTTTTCCAAGCATAACATAGATAGTAGGGTGAATGGGTAGCTACAAACAATTCACACGTTAAAAGTAGAATTAACGAAACAACCACAAGATGATAATCCGAATTAATGAAGATGTAATTAATAAACGTTAATAATCATTTCAACCACAACCCTATAAAATTTATTTCTTATCTACTCATGTTCGTAGTAACAATTTTCCATGTATTTTTGCATAAACAAATTACGAAGAAAAGATGAAGGAATGAAGAATTCAATGATTTTCTCCTCCAAACGTTATTCCACGTGATGTTCTTTCCTCCAAATAATGTTCCCAAAGTCTTCGACCCTTCCAAATAAGTGTATCCCCCTAAAGGCATGTTTTCTTGATGTATTTATAGTGGCTAGGGGTTGTTAGGGCGAATTGGGCTACTCCTAATTCGGATGGGAGAAGCTGATATTTTCTGCTTCGTTCCTGGTATTGCAAAGTGACCCTCGCTTCGCTGTCCGGGACTTCTCTAGTTTCTTCTGCTCCGGTTCCAGTCTGGCAAAGTGAATCTCGCCTCACTGTCGGGGACCTGGGCACCAAACTTATACTTCCTCCAGATTCTTCCTTTTTTAGTTCACTTTGCATGAAAACTTTCCATACCACTTCCAATTGACTCCTACACATATAAATAACATTATTAAACTCGAGTCACAAATATTCACACAAAAATTAGAAAGATCGAGGTATAATGCAAGGTAAGTTACATGCAAAACCATGGATTTTTAGCCAAACATCAATACCCTTATTTATGTGTCTACACCCGTTGGGGATTCTATCATGGTAAACTGTTTCCATCGTTATTGTTGATGCCAAACGCACATGCAAGTATACGTGGTCGTACAAGTAATAAAATAGTAAGTCGAGTGCCGAACCCACATAGACTTGTATTAAATACCCACTAAATTCACCAAGATTGTTATACAGTCGAGCCAATCCAAGTTCAAAAGTGTGATTATACTAGACAATAATCCTAACTAGTACCTAAATTATCAAGCAACAAAATAGTTGTTGTATCTTTAGTAGAGACAAATATTCCAGGGTTGTGATCGATTCACCAATCCTATTGTGTTCTAGTTATATCTTCGATTTATATAATTCACTGATGGTTGCTAATTAATTGAACAATTGTTCTCGTAGCCTTCTCCCAAAGTACTACTCGACTATTCAAAATAGATTAACGCCTATATTCCTATGAAATCAATCTATTAAGAACACATTAAGATTATGATATTTAAATAAGCACGGTGACTAGGTATATTCCTACCCTAACCACAAATCTTCCCCCCTCGGAGTTAAGATCGTGCTCTCTTCAATTCTTCTATAATCTTAACATGGCTTTCCCAAGCATAACATAGATAGTAAATAGAACCTAACTGTTGGCCAGACAATAAAGCAATTAATCACAGAATTGAAGAAACAACCATATATTTGTGAATTATAATCAAGGTTAATTCAACGTTAAACAACAATATTCATGGCTAAATCAATAATCCGGGACTATGGGATTTAGCCACTCATGATAGTATCAAACAATTTCATAAGTGTCGGATAATTAAAAATACTAAGAAAAGATGAAGAAAACTGAGATATCCTCGCTCTCGAATGTTTTTCATGCGTATTTTCCCTCCAAAGTGGCATCTCCACTCCATAAATAGGCTTAGTCTTGCTTTTATACGCATTGGGAAGGTCTAGGATCGAAATAACCTTGTCCCGGGCAAAGTTGGAGAAATTCCCGTCACTAGAATCCGGAGCAGCATGGGTCTGCCCAGGGTCAAAATAACCTTGTCCGGATAAAGCTGGAGAAATTCCCATCACTAGAAGCCATAGCAGCATGGGGCACTGGCTCTGGCTATGGCAAATTAAACATTCTATCCACGGCGCCACATGTGGTGTGGAGCGCTGCCTGTGGCGCTGGAATTCAACATTCTCCCCTTTTTCTCTATTGTTTCTCTAATCTCGCACCTTTGCGCCCCCAATTGCTTCTGGATGATTCCTGCACATAAAAACACCATGAATTAACATAAATCAATACATTTTACATCCGAAATCCCCGAAACACAAGTAAAACATGAGGCAATATACATATAAATATATATACTTTAAGCTAAATATCAACACCCCACACTTAGACTCTTGCTCATCCTCGGGCAGTGGGACTATCAACTATATCCCAACTACGTACAAATCTCAACTAGAGAGGAACACTTTAATTTTTTAACAATACACTCTACCCTTGACTATGATTGATACCGGCAATCAAGCATGAACATACAAAATTCACATTCTTCCCATTTTAAACATGCCCAAGTATATCCATTTCAATTCAATTCAATCAAACAACCTATCCGTAATCACACTACCTCAAATCCCAACTCGTTACCACTCAGCACTCTCAACTGGCACACTTACCCAACATGAGACGTTTACTACTTTACCAATCCTTCATGAGATCATGTTCCCTCACTAACAAACAAAAGAGTGAATATAGAATAGTCCACACATTTAAGTATGATTTGAATATAAATTAAGGACATCACACAATTGAACAAAATTCGCTCACTCTCACAAATGATTCATGTGCATCATGTTGTCGTACCATAAGCTTCCCCGTAGTGTACATCTCTACTAATCTAAGCTTTCCAAATCTATGATCAATTATGACTTTAAGGTTGTAATATAGTCTAAGGGACTGGTAGTGTAACGACCGACCAGTCGTTTCGCGTTATCGGACGCCGTTCCCCTAAATGAAACTTCTCTTAGCGACTTATTATGATTTATGACTTGCGGGGTGGGTGGTCTGGTATTTAGAAGTGTTTTGAGCAATATTGTAACACTTGGTTCCTTCAGGTTGGCCTTAAAGGCCAAGTTTGACTTCGGTCAACATTTTGGGTAAACGACCTCGGAATCGAGTTTCAACGATTCTGGTAGCTTTGTATGATGATTTTGGACCTTGGCGTATGTTCCGAATGGCTTTCTGATGACCCGAGAGTGTTTCGGCACCCATAATTGCAATAAGAGGTTCCTTAAGTTCCTATTGTGATTTGGTATGTGTTTTTGTGTTATCGAGATCCGAACGGAGTTCCGAGACCGAGAATAGTTCCGTTCATTAATGACTTGCCTGCAAAATTTGGTGTCATTCCGAGTAGTATAGGTCTCGACGCATTGTTAGCGAAGTCAAGAAAACTTAAAGTTCCTAAGTTTGGTTCTAGGGGTTTTGAGGTGTGATTTTGAGTTTTAGCATTGTTTTGGTTGTTCCGAAGGCTCGAGTGAGTCTATATTATGATTTGGGACTTGTTGGTATATTTGGACGGGGTCTCGGGTGGCCCAGGTGCCTCTCGGACACCACACGAGGCCAAACACCAGCTGAAATAGCTGCTGGTGCACCTGTTCTGGTGTTGACCGCAGGTACGGTTTCCCAGTCACAGGTGCGGGACCGCTCCTACGGTCTAAGCCTCGCAAGCGCGAGACCCAGCGGGTAGCCCATTTCTCGCAGGTGCGGACATAATTCCGCAGGAGCGGAGATGCAGGTGTGGTCTCCTCTCTGCAGGTGCGAGCCCAGGCCTCCTCGTCCATTTCCGCAGGTGCGAGCCTTTGCTCGCAGGTGCGAAACCGCATGTGGTGTCCTCGAGCCGCAGTTGCGAAAACACTGTCAGACAATGTGTTTCTTAAATACGGGATTCTTCATTATTTTCTTCACTCTTTTCTCCATTAAACACTTTTAGAGCTTGCGAAAAGGACTCCACGACCCAACCCCTAGAAGGTAAGTAAATTTCATCTAAAGACTTGTTAATGCATGAATTCCTAGTTGAATTTAATCACCTAATTAGTGAAAAATCAAGAATTGGGTAGTAACATAGGTATTTTGATAATTTGAGAATTTACCCGTGAATTAGCTATGAAATCAAGTAAAAATTGTATATTAATGATCCTTAGGCTATGGGTGAGTGTTTCCTTCGATATTTTTTGGAATCCAAGCATGCGGGTCCGGGGTTGGATTTTAGAATTTCTTCAAGAATGGTGAATTTACTAAAAGAGTAGGAGAATTTCCATACTTTGAGCATAAACTAATGTACTTGTATCACATTCGGCTAGTTTCGAGTCCTCGGGTGTAGATTTCGGAGTTTCAAGCGCGTTCTTGGTCCGGGGAGTAAATTCGACACGAAGTGAGTCTCATTTCTAACCTTGTAAGGGGGAACTGTCCCCCTAGGCAATTTAAATGCTATATGTGATAATTATGGGGGCTGCGTACGTACAAAGTGACGAGAGTGGGTATGTAACGGCTATTGCTATTATGTCTGGGTAGTTAGGCCCACATCATGCCTTGTGTCTTACTTGATATGAACTATATGCTTAATAAATTAAATGTTGCATGTTTCTTACTTCCCCGAGGTCATGGAATTTGAGAAACATGTAAGGAATTGTTCACCGAAAAGTATTTACAGAGGAATAATGTGTGTGCATGTGACCACTTCGGAATTTAAATTCCGCGAGCGGAGTGTGATTTTCCCCCACTCTTATTGGAACGGGCCGTACGCCATAGCGGATTGAGAGATGCAGTTTTGGTACGGGCCGTTCGATCATCGGCAATGCATAGAGCGGATTGAGACATGCACTTTTGGTACGAGCCGTTCGATCCTCGGCAGTGCATAAAGAGGATTGAGAGATGCACTTTTGATACGGGTCGTTCGATCCTCGGCAACACATAGAGAGGATTGAGAGAATGAACTTTTGGTACGGGGTTTCGATCCTCGGTAGTGCATAGATGCGAGTACTTTGTGGAGAGGTGCACTTATGGTTCGGGCCGTTCGACTCTCGGCAGTGCACGGACATGACTATCTTATGACTCTGACCGGTTGTCCTTACCTTGCATGCGCATGATTTATTTGTTACTTAATTCATGGATATTGATTTGACAGATATTTGGGGGAAAGTGAAGTGGTAATTGTTTTATTCATTCCCAGTACTTCCTTGGATTTCAGTGCCATCTATACATTTGTTGCCTCACTGCCTTTACATGTCTACCGTTTCTATCATATTCTGCTAAATTATATTGTTGGACCTTAGTGAGTGTCAGGTCGACCTCTCTTCACTACCTCTTCGAGGTTAGGCGCGATACTCACTGGGTACATATATATTTATGTACTCATGCTATGCTTCTGTACTTAATTGTACAGGTTCTGAGGCTAGCGCATCTGGTTGTCGGACCGGAGCTTGACTTGATATTAGACGGACCTGACTTCACGGTGAGCTGCTTTTCCTCCTGGCGATCTCGGGCAGCACCATGGGGTCTTCTTTTGCTTATTTCCCGTCTATTTCCTTCTGACAGTGGGACTGTATATTATATCTTTTGTATATTATGTATGCCCGTAGGACTTTTGACACTAGTTCCTGGCACACAGACATGTGCTAGCTATTATGGATTTCGGGTTTGTATATATATTGGCTCACGCCTCTTCATGACTTCTTTTGATTAAAACTGGCCATTTATCCTTGTCGAATCATGTTTTAAGTTTTAAATACTGAGTATATTTTGAAATGTTTAATTCAATAAGAAAGAATCCTTGGTAAATTGAGAGTTGGCTTTCCTGACCCCGCCGTTGGGCACCATCACGGCCTAAGTTAGGATTTTGTGTCGTGACAACATTGTATCAGAGCACTAGGTTCACGTAAGTCTCATGAGTCACGGGCTAACCCAGTAGAGTCTTGCGGATCGGTATGGAGACATCTATACTTATCTTCAGGAGGCTATAAGGTGTTAGGAAACCTCTCTTTGTTTTTATTCTATCGTGCATTCAATGCTTTACTAAATTCATTCTTCTATTCTCTCACAGATGGTGAGGACGCGTGCATCTGATGTTCCAGACCTGGGAAGCAACGCTACCCCCGCTGTCCGAGGCCGCGGTAGAGGCCAGGTGAGAGCACTGGCCCGCGGTAGGGGACGAGGACATCCGAGAGCTATTCTCGTTCCGCCACCAGAGGACCCTAGTATAGAGGATCAAGACGAGGTGCCTCCAGCAGATCCTGCTCCAGTAGACTTCATGACAGTGCCAGGCTTCCAGGCAGTCATGGTCCGTATGATGAGATTTATGGACACTATGTCCCAGGCTGGTTTATTTCAAGCAGATCCTGCCACTACTCAGGCAGGAGGGGGAGTCCAGACCCCTCCTGCCCAGGCTACTGGCCAGATAATAGCGTTACATCATACCCCAGGTACACTGCCCGTGGGTGGGGCCCAGCCTGTTACAGCAACACCTGAGCCTAGACCAGCTACGGACGATGATCCACAAAAGTTATTGGATAGATGGACCCGAATGCACCCTCCGATCTTTAGGGGTGAGCGAGGCAAGGATGCCTAGGATTTTATGGATAGGTGCAGGGACAGACTGCACAACATGAGGATACTAGAGTCCCACGGAGTGGATTCACTACCTTTCAGTTGGAGGGCAGAGCTCGTAGGTGATGGTAGTCCTATATTATCAGTAGGCTAACAGATTCTCCTCCTGTCACTTGGGAGCAGTTCACGTAGATGTTTCTGGATAGATATATCCCACTCTCTGAGAGGGAAGTGCTGCGGTATCAGTTTGAGCGGCCAGAGTAGGGGTAGATGTCAGTGACAGATTATGAGGCTAGATTTTCAGAGTTGTCTCGCCATGCACTTATGATACTACCTACTGATACAGAGAGGGTGCAGAGATTTGTGGTGGGGTTGCATCCAGGTATTAGGGCAACCATGGCCCGAGAGGTGGAGATGGGTACTCCTTATCAGCTCGTGGTAGATATTGCTCGCAGGATCGAGGGGTATCGGTCGAGGAGAAGGGAGAAGGGGTAGCAGGACAAGAGGGCTAGATTCTATGGAGATTTCAGAGGTGCCCCAGCTAGGGGAAGGGGTCAGTACAACACTGGTCCGCCCAGCAGGCCATTATATTCGGCACCTCCACCACCTCCTCGAGGTGTTCCAGCGAGGCCTCATTTCAGCGCCATGCCAGAGCGTTCCTACTGTCCTCCAGCCATTTAGAGTTCACACAGTGGTTATCACACTCATCCAAGATCCTCTGACCCTTACTTCAGTGCTATGCCAGAGGGCCCTCATCGCCCTCCGGCCATTCAGGGTCCTTCTTCGGGGCAACAGACTATGCCACCTGGGAGTTGTTATGAGTGTGGAGATCCAGGTCATACGAGGAAGCAGTGTCCCAAGTTTTGGGGCAAGGCTGTACAATAGGGTTATCAGCCGATGGGTCCGGCACCAGCAGTCCGGCCACCTAGAGGCGGAGGACAGGTCGGGAGGGGTCGTCCTAGAGGTGGAGGCTAGTCACGGGGAGGTAAGGCAGCTCCTATTCACTCTGGTGGAGCTCAGTCTTCCGGTACTCCAGCTAGATTCTATGCCATTCCGGCCAGATCAGATGTAGTGGCCATAGACGCCGTGATCACAAGTATTATTATAGTATGTGGTAGAGAGGCATCGATGTTATTTGATCCACTATCCACTTATTCCTATGTTTCGGTCTTAATTTCTCATTTTCTGGATGTACCTCGTGAGTCCTTGGGTTCTCCTATTTATGTGTCCACTCCCGTGGGAGATTCTGTGGTTGTAGACCGGATTTGTCGGTCCTGTGGGATTTCATGTTGTGGGTTCGAGTCTAGAGCGGATCTCTTATTGCTCGACATGGTTGATTTAGAAATTATTTTAGGCATGGATTGGCCTCCTTATCATGCCATACTATATTGCCATGCCAATACGGTTACTTTAGCCATGCCCGAGTCGCCTAGGCTGGAGTGGAGAGGTTTCTCAGTTATTACAGCCAGCCGGTTTATTTCATTCTTGAAGGCTCGACATATGGTCGAGAAGGGTTGTCTGGCCTATTTTTTTTATGTGCGGGATAACACCGCCGAGTCTCTGACGATTGATTTAGTTCCAGTTGCTCGATAGTTTGCTGATGTATTTCCTTCGGACCTTCCGGGCATGCCCTCTGATCGTGATATTGATTTCCGCATTGATTTAGCTCCAGACACCCAACCTATGTCTGTTCCTCAGTACCGTATGGCTCCGAAAAAGTTGAAGGAGCAGCTCGAGGAGTTGTTAGCTAAGGGATTCATCAGACCGAGTGTATCGCCGTGGGGTGCTCCAGTTCTATTCGTGAACAAAAAAGGATGGGTCCATGCGGATGTGTATTGATTACCGCCAGTTAAACAAGGTTACCATTAAGAACAAGTACCCTTTGCCGCGCATCGATGATTTGTTTGAACAGTTGCAGGGTGCCCGTGTGTTTTCTAAGATTGATTTGAGATCAGGGTATCATTGGTTGAGGATTTAGGCTTCTGATGTTTCGAAGACTGATTTTCGTACGAGATATGGCCATTATGAGTTCCTGGTGATGTCCTTTGGCTTGACTAATGCCCCAAAAACATTCATAGACTTGAGGAACAGGGTGTTCAGACCGTATATTGATTCATTTGTCATTTTGGAGGGGTTCTCTTCTATTGCAGCTCCATTGACCAGATTGACTCAGAAGAATGCCCCATTCAGATGGTCCGACGAGTGTGAGAGGAGCTTTTTGAAGCTCAAGACAGCATTAACCTCAGCACCAGTTCTAGTATTGCCTTCCGGTTTGGGGATGTACACAGTGTATTCCGACGCTTCACGCGTTGGTTTGGGATGTCTGTTGATGCAGGAAGGGAGAGTTATTTCTTATGCTTCACGCCAACGGAAGGTTCATGAGAAGAATTATCCTTTACACGATTTGGACTTGGTGGCGATTGTTCATGCTCTTAAGATTTGGAGGCACTACTTGTACGGAGTGTCCTGTGAGGTTTATACAGACCACCGTAGCTTGCAGCACTTGTTCAAGCAGAAGGATCTTAATTTGAGACAGCACAGATGGCTTGAGTTTTTGAAGGATTATGATATCACCATTCTTTATCATCCAGGAAAGGCGAATGTGGTAGCAGATGATTTGAGCAGGAAGACGGAGAGTATGGATAGCTTGGCTTATATTGCAGCAGAGGAGAGACCTCTAGCCTTGGAAATTCATTCCTTGGCTAATCGCTTGGTGAGATTATACCTTTCAGAGTCTCGTCGTGTTCTTGCACATGTGGTTGCTCAGTCTTCGTTATTGGGGGAGATTAAGGCTCGACAGTATGATGATCCGTATTTGGCAGAGCTACGGGAGATAGTGGTTTAGGGTAGGGCCAAGGAGGCTATTATTGGCGAGGATGGTATTCTGAGACTTCTGGGCCGCTTATGTGTTCCTTATGTTGATGGCCTGAGGGAGAGGATTCTAGTGGAGGCACACAGTTCTCGGTACTCTGTTCACCCTGGTGCTACGAAGATGTATTGTGATTTGAAGCAGCATTACTGGTGGAGGCGAATGAAGAAGGACATTGTGGAGTATGTGGCTAGGTGTCTTAATTGCCAGCAGGTTAAGTATAAGCACCAGAGGCCAGGGGGCCAACTTCAGCACATGCCCATTCCTGAGTGGAAATGGGAGCTCATCACTATGGACTTCGTGGTTGGGTTGCCTCGGACTTTGCAGAAGGTTGATGCGGTCTGGGTCATTCTGGATAGATTGACCAAATCGGTGCATTTCATTCCAGTGGCTACTACATATACTTCTGAGAGGTTGGCACAGATCTACATTCGGGAGATAGTCCGGTTGCACGGTGTACGGCTGTCCATTATATCAGATGGAGGTCCTCAGTTCACCTCGCACTTCTGGAGAGCATTGCATAGTGAGATGGGTACCCGGATAGACCTTAGCGTAGCATTTTACCCTCAGACTGATGGTCAGTCGGAGTGTACGGTTCATATATTAGAGGACATGCTCAAACATGCACGTGGGTGCAAATAATAAATTTGGATGATTAAATCACCCATAATAATTTGAAGGGATAATTGATGAATATTTGAATAATTTACATGCAGGGAAATTATATTAAAAGCTATAAAAACTATAGAAAATACTCATATGCCGAAATTGCATTGTACATCCAGAATAGTCCTAAGAAGACATGATCCTAGGCATAAAAGGGGGTTAAATGCTAAAAACCCGATTCTACTTCTATATTTTCTTTCTTATTTTTATGCCTTTATCTTGGTAAAAAAGATACAATCGTGGTTGTTGCCGAATAATACCACATAGTTCCGGCAACAAAAAAAGTGCAAAAAAGACCCCTATGAATTGGGAAGTAATGCAAGGCATTTTGAAAGTATATAGAAAACTTATCAGATATGAGGGCAAAATTGGGTATCAAAAGCTGTCCTTCTTACCCGAGAATGATGAAAGAGTTGTCGGGTAAGGAAAATGACGACCAATTTTGTCTGAATGGATGGGATGTGGTATATAAAAATGGGGGTCGAACCCTAATTCTTGAGTTCCCTACATATCCCTGGTTTACGGGAATCAGGCTGTGTGTAGTTCTAGATCCAACGGCAAACGAAACCGATGGAGTTGTTATAAGAATGGTCATACCTTTCGAGGAAGGATGTTTTGGATAGGATAGTGTCATGAGTAATGAATAATTTTAGGTGGAGCTATGAGTGCAAATTTGAACGTTACGGATATTTGAGATAAATTTTTGGACGGTTAAGGAGTGGAAATAGTCATTTTTGATTATTGGTTATATTAGACGTGATCAAGGGATGTGAATGTATTGAATGGAAACCGGAGCGAGAATTTCTCCTGCTTATAAAATGGTTACCTCACGAGCTACCTGCAAAACTTGAAATTTGATGCACGCGAATATATATAGCTATTGCGGAAACATAAATATGATGAAAATTTCCTTCGGACTATGAGAGTTTTCTTTCGAGCGATGAGGATGATGTCCTTATAAATGACTTCCTGGTCCATGAGGCATAACATAAGGGATTCATAGGCCATGAAATAGTTTCCTCGGGCCATGAAGATCATGCCTTTGGACCATGACGCCTTTGAATAATGATATGAAGTTTCGAGAGATCCTCAGACCATAACATGATCTCTCCGGGCTTTGAGGATGACGCCTTCAGACAATGTGGCGATGTTTCATCCTATAAAATGCAAAGATCCAGAGATATTGATTGTTTGATAAAGGGAACATGTGGTTCTTAGTCATATGCGAGAGCGAGACAAGAAAATTCTTAGCCTTATGCCAGTGATGGAGACAATGCTTAATCTCATGCGATGTAATGAGGGAAGTGCTTTGCCCTATGTAGATAAAAGAAACATTTAGCCTTATGCAATAATTGAGGTAGGACTTAGGCTTATGCAATGTAATGGAGACAATTCTTAGTCTCATGCAATGTAATGAGGCAGTACTTAGCCTTATGTAGAGAAAGGCAGTGTTTATCCTTATGCAATAATAGAGGTAGTGATTAGCCTCATGAAATTTAATGATGGCAGTTCTTAACCCTATGTAGAGGAAGTCAATGCTTAGCCTTATGTAATAAGGTAGGCAATGCTTATCATCATGCAATGTAACGGAGACAGTGCTTAGTCTCATGCAAAAGAAAGGTTGTGTTTAGCCTTATGATGAGGGCAGTGCTTAGCCCTATGCAATGTAGTGAGGGAAGTGCTTATCCCTATGTAATGTAATGAGGGCAATACTTAGACCTATGCAATGTAATGAGGGTACTGCTTATCCCTATGCAGAGTAAAGCGATGATTAAATATGAGAAAGAAAAGTGGTTTTTAGCTTGACATGCTTGTGCCTGGTGACTTCTGTTGGTGAGACGATAGCGGTCTTGTTATATAATTGTAGATGTGCTTATTATGTCCGTTATGCCTGCATCAAAAGAAATATCGTGAGTTTTGGGGGAAAGTTTGGTTCATGCCTTTGATTCCTCATTTCGCCTTTACTCCTTGTCTTGACACTTTGTTTGAGTAACCTGGGTAACATATGGCTATTACAGAAATGATATTTTCAAAAATATGTATCTGCAATAAATTATTTGTAAGAAATGCAATTGTTGAAAATATGTGATGATGTATAAAACAAATAACTTTGTCGAACCATAGATGTGACATGATTTGAGACATTGCGACCTTCTAAACTGGAATATTGAGGACCCCCTCAAAATTCTGCCCCACTTTAAATGTATACTCTCATCGATACACTTCTTGGTGATCCTTGACGTAATGGGATTGATGAAAACTCGAAACTTACCCCAATTCCTGATCGTAGAGGGGAATGAAGATTTTATTATGATGTGACCGAACCCACAGGTCTGCCTATGTATTCCCTCTTAAACGGTAATCAAGTCAAGCATAGTTCATGTTACATCAAAAGAAAGTGCAAACACGATCTCAAATGTAATATATCTTAATGGCGTCCGAATTGATAGGTTTTGGGAATATTTCTCCATCCATCTCTACAAGTATAAGTTCTCCTCCTGTCAGTATTCGATGAACCATGTAAGGGCCTTTCTAGTTAGGTGAGAATTTTCCTTTTGCCTCGTCCTGGTGCGGGAAGATCCGCTTCAACACAAATTTCCCCAGTGTGAATTTTCTCAGTCTAACCTTCTTGTTGAAAGCCCTTCCCATTCTATTATGGCAGAGTTGATCGTGACACACTGCATTCATTTTTTGCGATCAATGAGAGCTAGTTGCTCATATAGGCTCTTTATCCATTTTGTATCGCTAAGCTCGGCTTCCTGTATGATTCTTAGGAAGGAATCTCCACCTCGACGGGTATGTTGACCAGCTTTTGCTACTAAAATGGCTCTGATGCCTACACCTTTGAAGTTCGCAGCTCTGTCGAAACACATCCTCCAACCATCGTATGTTTCGGCAATATCTTCTCCTACAAATATCACTTCCTCTTCGAGAAAATACATATTCAATGATTTGTATTCTTCGTCTACGGGGTTCTTTTCCAGGTGATCGGCCAATGCTTGCCCCTTGACTGCCTTCTAACTCACATAGGTGATGTCCAACTCACTAGCAATATCTTCCAGTTAGCTAGCTTACCTCTAGGCATGGGTTTTTGAAAGATGTATTTTAGCGGATCCATCCTCGATATGAGATATGTGGTGTATGTGCAAAAATAGTTTCTCAATTTTTGGGCTATCCATGTCAAAGCACAACAGGTGCGTTCCAACAAGGAGTACCAGGCTTCGTAAGGTGTGAACTTCTTACTCAGATAATATATCGCCTACTCCTTTCTCCCTGTTTCATCATGTTGCCCTACGATGCAACCAAAATCCCCATCAAACATGGATAGGTACAGTAGTAAAGGTCTTCCAGGCTCTGGTGGGACCAACACGGGAAGCTTAGACAAGTACTACTTGATTTTATCGAAATCCTTTTAACACTCTTCGGTCCATCTTGTCGCATAATCTTTCCTCAACATTTTAAGATCGGCTCACATATTACCGTTGACTATGTTATAAAATGGCTGATATAATTGAGGCATCCCAGGAAACTCAACACATCCTTCTTATTCTTCTGTGGTGGAAAGTCCTGAATAACTTTGATTTCTGACATGTCTAGCTCAATAATGCGGCGACTGACAATGAAACCCAGCAACATCCAAACAGGGACTCCGAAAGCACATTTTGCAGGATTTAGCTTCAGATTGTAGTTTCAAAGTCGGTCGAAAAACTCTCTCAGGTCTACTATATCATTCGAACTCCTCTTAGATTTGTTTACATTTTTCTAAAGATCGGGAAATGAATCTGCTCAAAGCGACCAGTCTTCCCATCAACCTTTGAACCTGTTTCACGTTTGATATCTGGTCAAGGATGTCTTCGATTGATTTAATATTATCGGGGTTGACCTCGATCCCCATTTGTGACATCAAGAATCCTAAGAACTTACTAGAATGGACCTCGAACGCACATTTCTCGAGGTTGAGCTTCATGTTGCACTTTCTTAGGATATCAAAAGTTTCTTGCAAGTGTGTAAGATTATCACCTTCATTTATAGACTTAACAAGCATATCATCTATGTAAACTTCCTAAGTTCTCCCTATTTGATTCTCGAGCATTTGGTTTACAAGTCGTTGATAAGTGGCTATGGCTTTCTTCATCTCGGAAGGCATCACATTATAAAAATATGTTCCAAAGTTCGTTATGAACGAACTTTTTACTGATCATTGGGGTTCATCTTGATTTGGTTGTACTCGGAGTAAACATCAAAGAAACTCATTAACTCATGCGCGACCGCCGCATCAATAATTTGATCATTGTTCGACAATGGGAATGAGTTTCTTGGGCACACCTTTTTTAAATCCTTATAGTCTATGCACATGCAAAATTTATTATTTTTCTTTGGAATTACTACTACATTAGTTAGCCAGTCAGGATACTTTACCTCTCTAATTGAACCGATATCAAGAAAATGAGTTACGTCCTCTTTGACAAATTTTTTCCTGACCTCGACAATAGGACGTTTTTTCTGCCTTAGCGGAGGGATGTTGGGATCTAAACTTTGTTTGTGCACGGCCACTTTTGGCGGGATACCTATCATATCCGCATGTGACCATGCAAAACAATCAATATTAAATCTAACAAATTTGATAAATCCAAACCTGAGCTCGGGGTTTAGCCCTATCCCCGAGTGAAACTTCCTCTCCAAGAACTTTTCAAACAACGCAACTTGATCAAGTTCCTCCGTTGTGGATTTTGTTGCGTCCGCTTCTTATGGTACTTGGAAATATTTCAGCACCTGATAGGATTCCGACGACTCCTCCCCTGGTTGACTTTGCTCGTCTAGGGAGAAATTGCGGGTTCCTGCCATTGCTATGATGCATGTTCCTTCCCTTTGCTACTAGAAAATGAGATAGCATTCATCTCCCTTGCCGCTGGTTGGTTTCCTCTTATTTGTTTAATTCTCTCGGGAGTTGGGAACTTTAGTAGTTGATGATACGTCGATGGCATGACCTTCATCTCATGCAACCATGGTCCCCCCAGGATAATATTGTAGCCCATATCACCGTCTACTGCCTAAAAAGGGTGGTCTTCATCACCCCCTCGGCGTTCGTTGCTAGCAAGATCTTTCCGCGGGTTGTTACGCTTGACCGATTAAACCCGGTGAGGAGTTATGTGGCCAGAATGTACTTCTAGTCAGCTTGGCTTGCTCCAAATTCTCTCGACTAAATAATATTGGCCAAACTTCTTGGGTCCACCAAAACACGTTTAATTTGAAAATCATAGACATTTAAAGGTATTACCATAACATCATTTTATGGCAGCAATAGTCCATCTATGTCTTCCTCCATGAAAGTAATGTCTTCCTCAGCGACTTCCCGAAGTCTCTTACTGTGGGTTAGCGACACCTTCATCTTTTTTGCTGCCGAAAATGTCACACCATTAATATCGTTTCGCCCAAAAATCATGTTGATCGTTAAACATGGAGGATTTTTTCCTGCTTTCAAAGGTTCTGTCTTACCACGATTGTTGTCGTAGTTGCTTTTAGCCCGATCACTTAAGAATTCTCTAATATGGCTGTTTTTCAGCAATGTCACCACCTCTTTGCGCAAATAATGATAGTCCCTTGTCCAATGGCCATTAGTCCTATGGTATTTGTCACACCTACTTTTTCCACCCCCGGGAGGGTAATAAGGGAGTTTTTCCAATTAAAGTGACATTATTTGATTTTGGGATTATTTATTGTTTTTTAGAGTCAACACCCATATTTTTGACGATGCTCCGGGACACCGTTTATTTTAATATCCCAAACCGAGGAAGCTTTTGACTCTGTTTAAATGTCTGCGAACCCGAAATCCGGGTAAGGAATTCTGTTAACCCGGGAGAAGGTGTTAGGCACTCTCGAATTCCGTGGTTCTAGCACGGTCGCTTAACTATTAATATTTGGCCTAAATTATCTGACTAATTACGTGTTTTAAACCTATTGTGCATTTAACTTTTATAATTTAAAACCGCTTTTGATATTTATGGATTTATCTTGAAACAAGTCACGATGGCGTGCACTTGTTTGTTTTTGGACATATTGTAACCGTGCCACATGAAATGCACCCACGATTACAACATGTGATTTTTTATTATTGTTTGAAGTTGGAGTCGGGGACATGAGTTGCCGCACCCGAGTGTGGATTAGATAATCATGACTATGGTCATGATAGTTAAAATGCTTATTTGAAGCAATTATCGATTATTCACTAAGTTTTGTAATTTTAGTCTAAAAGAGGTAATTTTGGACTAAAGGATAGATATATGTTCAAAATCGTCTAAGACTAAGTTAGCTAGTCTAAGGATGAGTATTTGAGCCGTGGCCAAATCTGGCCCAATTTGTAATTAGCACCTTAGGCCAACCTATTTTGTTCAATCTCTAAATATAATCATGAATGGGCTGTCGTGCATATGAGATCAAATGATATAAAAAAAAAATAAAAAAAAAATTCAGGAGTAAGAAATCAAGGGACTTAAACGACATTAGTTAAGACATTCAAAATGGTATAATCTAATTTTTTAAGGCTACTTATTACCATTTCATGCTTTGCGATAAAAAATGAATGCACTAAACAACCAAACAATTTCCAGCTCTGTTTTTCGTTTGTAATGGCCATTGGTATGAACAAAAATCTAGTGAGGATCACGTTGAGCAATTGGTAAGGGCTGACTGTTGATTTTATTAAATCATATTCCTATAAAGACAACAAAATTTCGTTGATCAACATCTGGCCGTTTTTATTAACCATCCTTCAAAATGTTTTAATGACCTTTAAGCGGAATCAATCCGAACCTGAAGCTATACGTATATATATATGTAAAATTGTACCTAAACCAATCATAAGTACCAGATCGATAAGAAGCATAAGAAATAAATCTAGATTTTAATAAAGTCATGCTTACCCGGTTTAGGACTAAATCAGATTGTGCCAAAACATAATACTAAATTTTTGGAGGCTTTTGTACCCTTAGGCCCAATAGCCTAGGGTTCAACCTGGTTCGGGCCTTTAATGGACCATTTTTAGCAGTCTGGCCCAATTCTGAATTTGGTAAGGAAAGTAGAAAAACTAGAATAATGGTTTACAATATCCAGTCCATATTTACAAAAAAATGCAAAGAAAAAGATTACATTATTACAATACCATTTTACCATGAAATAAAACTTCCTAAAAATGAAAAAATAATAAGTAGTAAAATGAAGAGAAAGAAAGAAGAAAAAGAACAATATTGCTCCTGTGCAAGCTGGCCTTCAGCGGCTTCGAAATCTATATTCTTCTAGCTATTTTCTTAGTCACAAAACGACTAACTTAATAAACCATTCCTTAGGCATGTTATGGGGCAACATTACCATTATTTGGTCAAATGGAATCCTAATCATGCGATAGTGTTAATTTTAAAGGACCTGACCTACTTTGGTGTACTCTTCTTGGAATGAACCTGACCATAAAGAGGTTAGGTTCAGTTCCGAGGATGCAAACCCATCAGTCCTTTAAGTCATTCATATTATGGCCTGAATTCTCACAATGACTTAACTATTCTTAGGCATTTCTTAAGGCATGATTATGACCATTTAGTAGGTTCAGATTCCTGTCTTAATACCTTTGTAATGATAATTTAACTACTCTATAACTGTTTATGTATTATTATTGGGTGAGTCTGACCATGAATGGGTCAGACTTTCGATCCCATAATTCCACATTAGCCTAAGTTTAGATCTCCATGGACACTTGCTTATTGGGTCCCTTTAATGACCAAAAGGACTCAAATAAGAGTATTTTAACTAATAAGTCCAAAATTGCTAATTGGACAGTGATACCAATAGGTTCTCAAGCATTCGTAGGATGATTCATACCATAAAATGGGGTTTGA
>MDKI01114597.1:0-11551 GCA_005239505.1 Nicotiana paniculata | reverse complement strand
AAGCTTCTACTCAATTGATTAGAGTCTCGTGCTGATAACGTGTTATGAAACAATAAAGAACAAATACAATATTGCAGAGAAAGAGAGAGAATATTGAATTTTGGGATGATTTACAATGAGCGAAGACCCTTTTATTTATAGGGGAAAAATGACTTAGCCACAAAATAGAACTCTCTAAAAGATACACATTCACTCTAAATAGAGTTCTATTTATAACAATATGAGATTATTTCTTCGATTAGTTGATTGAAGTAGAAATATGGTAGAACACAAATTTGTTAAGTATCCTAGTCAGATATTACCACTTTCACAGTCATCATCATCATTTCTGTTTAAATTTAAATTCAAAATATTGTATCTTTATCTAAATCAAACCATAATCATTACTACCTCGTACTATAAAGGGATCCTATATTTCATTAATGGATTTTAGAAAGCTGATTTTTGGATAGCCTTTTTCCCTGTTTCAATGGCAGATTCCGCACTCCCACAAGATGCTCTTTTTCTTGGCTTTGACAGTTCTACTCAGTAAGTACCTACTCAGTAATCATCAATTACGCTGTGACTGATTTGTAGTATTCAGAAAATCATTGATACTCCTATTGATTGATCATGTAGTAGTGGCTTTTTCCCCCTTCAATTTGGCATATTGAATATTCTTTCTTGATTCGTTCCTGTTTGCTCAATTTTGGTTAATTCTCTTAGGTTTCTGAATTTTCTTGTAATGTCACGAGTTAATTATGAACTGGGTTTTTGGGATTTCATGAAAAATAATTTAATTAGGGCATGTACGCTAACCTTTATTTTGTGTGTGTGGATTATCAGGTCATTGAAGGCTACTGTGCTTGATGCGAATATGAATATTGTGGCCGCAGAATTAATTAATTTTGATTCTGAATTATCCCATTACAAAACTGAAGGTGGTGTTTATCGTGATCCATTAGTAAATGGCAGAATTGTTTCACCCACATTGATGTGGGTAGAGGCATTTGAATCGATCCTTCAGAGACTCGAAAAATCGTCAAAATTGGATTTTGGTAAGATTGCTGCTGTTTCCGGCAGTGGACAGCAACATGGTAGTGTGTACTGGAACAAAGGGAGTGCCAAGATTTTATCATCTCTAGATTCTAAGAAATCATTGGTTGAGCAACTAAATAATGTTTTTTCGACGAAGGAATCCCCTATATGGATGGACAGCAGCACGACGGAACAATGTAAGGCGATTGAGGAAGCTATTGGAGGGGCAATGGAGTTGTCTAGACTTACTGGTTCTCGTGCATATGAGAGATTTACGGGTCCACAGATACGTCGATTGTTTGAGACACAACCGGAAGTTTATCATAATACTGAGAGAATCTCCCTTGTTAGCTCGTTTATGGCATCTTTGCTTATTGGAGGATATGCCAGCATTGATCACACTGATGGTGCAGGGATGAACTTGATGGATATTAAGCAGAAAGCGTGGTCCGAAATCGTTTTGAAGGTATTCTGGTTTATAATAAGAACTACTGAGTAGCTCTAAATAAATCTAATATTTCTGTGACATCTTTTAGAATTTTTATCTTTTCTAAAGGTAATGTAAGAAAAATGGGAGCATTCTGAGAATTAAACTTGGACCTCTCGCACCCAAAGCCAGTATCATAGCACTAGACAGAATGCCAATCCTGTTATATTTAGTATTTTATTTACTAGTCCTTGATCTATTTTATGTATTAGTGAAGGAAGTAGTGCCATTTATTATAATCATTGTTAGGTTTTGGGTGAATTTTTAATGTTGTAGCTTGGTTAATTTGAGCTTTTCATGGTTCTCCAGGCCACAGCTCCTGGTTTGGAGGAAAAGCTTGGAAAATTAGCTCCTGCACATGCTGTTGCTGGACCTGTAGCTTCCTATTTTGTGGAGAGGTAGATCATATATGTGTTCCTTTCTTTAAACTCAGTTTCATCAGAAGAAATTTAAAACTTTTTTTTCAACTCTGGCCTATACTCTTGAGCTAAATCAATGGATGTTCATCAGAGGATTCATGTTAAAAACCTTTGTGTCGATACATAGGAAGTCACTGGTGATTATCAAATTGATATTCAGATTTCCTCAATGGAGATTACAAATGATTACAAGTTTTCACTAGTTTATGAAATGCATAGCTGGTTTCACAATGAGTTACACCAAAACATTTTTGATCTCTTTTAGGTGTTAGTATAGCTACTTTTGCTTATATTTGCTATTTGAGAGTTAAATCTTCCATATACCTACTTTCAGGTATCACTTCAACAAAGACTGCTTGATCATTCAATGGTCTGGAGATAATCCCAACAGCTTGGCAGGTGAGAGGATTTTGCTCAAGATTCTATGTGTATTTTCTGTTAGGACTTCTCTCTATCTTCTTGTTTGCTATGTGGCCCTTGTTTGAGGATATTCACTTGTATAGTTCTGCAAAAGCAGCATACGACCAGATGGTTTTGATTCTCATCTCTGTATATGACAAACTTAAGAAGGCCCAGTACAATAATATCTTCATGCCTAATTCAACATCCTAACTTTTCTCTGTCAAAGTTGATGGGGATGGGACTGAGTCTTGTGTTACTCAAGTATGGACATAAAATAGAATGCTCTGATGTATTAGAATTAAGACCTGGCCATCAGCTAGTTTTTAGGCTTCATACATTGTTCAATTATCTTAGAACTTATGGTGTAATCTCATAAAAATCCACTCACAAGTGGGTTTTGATGTAGATAAAATTGATAATCCTTGAGACATAATTTCGCATATGAGTATGTCCAAAAATTGGCGTACTTATCTGTTTTAGAACTAAATCTTTTTATTGTGATTTGCTGTTCTGCCTTTTCGCAATAATGGTTTTCATGTGTTTACCTAATGGTTGTATTAGCTCATAGTTCACTATGTCCTGATTACTTGGCTTTCTGATGTTTAGGGTTGACATTAAATACTCCTGGAGATCTGGCAATTAGTCTCGGCACTAGTGATACAGTAAGTTGGTTTTCTTTTCCATTTGTTTTTGTTATTATTAGTGTTGCACTTTTACTTTAATGCCTTTAAAAAGGGCGCACTGCTTTTTTTTGTTTCTTTATGTTATGATAGTTCACTTTTTCTATAATTATGATGCAAATAGACCAATAAAATAAGCTAATCACAAATCGCCAAACGAAGGCATGAAGGCAAAACAATGCCTGGCGACACTAGACTCATACGTTCTTCTAGCTAATGGACTAAAATCATGACCTATGTATATTGTCCTTCTATCAAAACACCCTGGACTTACTGCTTCTTGAGATGAGGGTGATCTGGACTTATATGGGGATTCATTAAGCTTGTTGAACACATGATCAAGCTGAAAAAAATTGCTTGCATCAAGAAACAGAATAGTCAATCCTGTTAGTATTGACTTTCTTCTGCAGAGAGGAGAGAAGAAATGAAGTGTGGATTCCTAATATTACAGCCTACTGTTCTGTAACATGATACTGAGAATTTATTTTATCAACAATTTCAGTTAAATATGCCTGTCCATTATGCCTTTTTGTTTTTATTTTAAAGGTTTTTGGAATAACTAAGGATCACAATCCAAGCTTGGAAGGACATGTTTTCCCTAATCCCGTGGATACTGAAAGCTACATGGTAATGTTGTGCTATAAGAATGGATCACTAGCTCGTGAAGGTAAAATATTGATATCAGCAGATAGTGGAAAAGGATTTAATACCTACAGTTGATTTTATTAAGTATGAACCATATCCTTGGCAGATATACGCAATCTTTATGCTGAAAAATCCTGGGACGTTTTCAACAAATATCTGCAGCAAACGCCTCCACTAAACGGTTAGTAAAGCAATAATGCACCTATATACTATTTTTCTATCTTTTTCCTTTCTTGGATTTTAAATGATTCTGATATCTGATGCAGGTGGTAGATTAGGCTTTTACTATAAGGATTTTGAGATACTGCCGCCCCTCCCAGGTAAATTCTTTTGGTATTTGATATTCTTGTTTTTATCTAAGTTGAGAATGAGGTACTTTTCGTGCTGGCATTTCTCCAAAAGTTGTATTCAACTTTTTGCTATGGGAAAACTTGGGGTCTCTCTATTTATTACTGGTTTGATAGTTCAACATTTGATTGAGGATGAGAAGTTGAATACTTTGGCTGGCATCTCTACTCTCTGTCTGGTGCCAGCAAAGGGGGAGGGGGCTTTATTCTTGGCCTTCAGTGGATTGACCTCCTTTATTTTTAGTAGAATAAGCTTGAGCTGCAGAGAGGTGGCGAAAAGTTCTTCAAAATCAGAGCTTGAACATGCTTAGGATGATTAAGCCAAGAAATAAATACCTTGATCAAAGCCGAAACTGGAGTGAATATATATGTATATAAACTTGTCTATATTTGTGTGTCTGGGAATTTAACCAGTTTTGCATTGACAGCTTAGGTCTATCACCACTATCTCTGTTAAATGAGCTAGATTTAAAATTGAAAAGCAAACAGCCCTTATATGCGTCTAAAGAGCTCTCAAAATATCATGTGGACATCCTCAGTTTGTTAGAATTTGACCTTGAACATTTATTTTTATATGTGAGAGCGTGTCAAGTGCTCATGCATCTCCTTACTTATTTTTATCAAAACTTGTTAGTCGGGAATTCTAAGAAATAACTGTTCATGCAGTTGGTTTCCACCGCTATATCATTGAGAACTTCACGGGTGATTCTCTTGGTGGAATAAAAGAGCGTGAAGTACAAGAATTTGATCCCCCTTCTGAGGTTAGACTTGAAACAGTTCTCATGTGAAGATACTTGCACGGTTTGTGCATAGAAATCAAGTGGACATGCAAGAAGAGGTAACTTACATTTATGAATCACATATTTATCTGCAGGTTCGAGCCATCGTAGAGGGACAATTTCTTTCTAAGCGAGCTCATGCTGAAAGATTTGGAATGCCTTCTCCTCCAAAGCGAATAATTGCAACTGGAGGTGCATCTGCAAATAGTTCCATCCTAAGCTTGATAGCTTCCATATTTGGATGTGATGTTTACACAGTTCAACAGCCAGGTTAGTTAATCTCCCGATTATTTCTTTTTGCTTAAATACCCAGAATGTCATAGTTGGTTACTGCTTATATTAATCCGATAGTCGCTAATCCCTAATTAAGTAAGAAACTAGTGCTGCCACAATGCCCTAATCAAGAATAACATGCGATAATATTGTTAACTGCTGGCTAATCTTAACACTGAGCTGATTCGCAGACTCGGCTTCCCTTGGTGCTGCGTTGAGGGCTGCTCATGGTTGGTTGTGCAACAAGAAGGGTAACATTGTGCCAATTTCATCCATGTACATGGACAATATGGACAAGACATCACTTAACTGCAAGCTCGCGGCAACAGCAGGAGATCAAAAGCTTGTCGCCAAGTACGCTGTGTTGATGAAGAAGAGAATTGAAATTGAGAATCGCCTCATCGAAAAGCTGGGGCGTTTGTGATCTTGGGAGTATCCAAGGGGCACAGCAGACTCCAATAATTTGAGAGTGATAAAGATGTTAGATTATTTATCCTTGATTAGAACGTTCTTTTATTTATAATACATTTGCGCCTAAGTTTTTCTAGGGATGGCATATAATAACTTGTAACTAAAAAGAATAGTAAAGATAGGCGGGCTCGACGTTTTCTTCTCATTCTTCCCTATTCTCATTTTCTGCAATGATCTCAGCCCCTTCAAAAGATGTCTCTCTCTCTAAATCGCAAAGGAATAGTATGTCATACTTTCTAAAAGAATCTGAAAGTCAAATTTCTTGTCTTCCTAAAATGCTTTTAAATTATCTTTTTCCCTAGATCATATAAAATCTTAAAAATGTTAATTGCATTATTCTAACTTATCCAATTTAATATTCTGTTGAAATATTTCCCATAATTATTTGCTTAATTTAAAATGGTTGCATGATAGCAGGGAGAAAAAAAGTATGGCAAGAAAATGAAGAGTTAGGTTTATCATCAAGGTTATGCATGTGCTTGATCATAGTGAAATATAATTCTGCACCCTCTCTAACCCCTATATAAAGAGTAAAAGACTTTTTTGCCCTTTTTTTTCTCCTTTTCCTTCATTGTATATATCTCGTCCCATTAATTCTTTAATGATTTCATGATAATAAATTCCACTATAAATTTGTTTCACTATAACTAATTTATGCGACTAAAATTTAAGTTAAATGATGAGACTTGCCCAAATATTTTTATTATAATCAAGTTATTGCTTAATCTTGATTTCTAAAATTTAGTTTTTGGGTTTCTTAGAAACCCCATAAAAATTGCCCGAAAGAAAAAGAAGAAAAGGTATTTTAAGTATGTGTCTTTTTTTTATTTTCCAATTAAAATACTTATCCATCACATGTGATAATTGAAAATTCATTTATATATTATTTTTATCATGGATGGTCTACCAAATGGAATGGGAACTCAGACTTATGATTCTGTGTAAATAAAGATTCCTCAGTTGATCAATTTAATTTATTTTTTTTTTGGGAAATTTAATTATCAGGACATCCTACCTTCCAAAATTAACTCTGCTTTACATAAGAACCGTGTTCTCTATGTCTTTATTAGATTCATTTCTGTTAAAGTATTAACTACTTTTAGAAATTATGATTTTCTTTGTTACAAACTCTAATCTTTAGATTATGTACCGAACTTCCCACTGGTGGGCTCCACACTAGACTATGGCAGCTATAACAGATGTTGCTATCTTGATTCCTAAAGCGTCTAATCCCTCAAAGCAGCAACTAATGAACCAATTCTCTTAGCTTTGCTTGAATTTCTCATTAAGTTTTCACAAATGGAAGATTGCTCTCTCCCCCAGGACTCGTTGTTTCTTGGTTTTGACTGTTCCACTCAGTAAGTTCTTGCATTTCCTATTAGATACCACAGTTAATCAAAGTTTCTGCCTTTTCCCATCTTGGTTTTTATCCATAATCATAACAACATTAAGCTTAAGTAATGTTGCTTACTTCTGTTTTTGGTTGTTATTTGAACTTGGTAATCCTTGAATCTGTTCAAGAATCAAGAGACGTGATAATAAAAATTGGATCTTTAACTGAAGAACTATTATATGGTCTTGATTTTCATAGGTCACTGAAGGCAACTGTGTTAGATGCTAATCTCAACATAGTTATTTCAGAACTTGTGAATTATGATACTGAATTGCCTCACTACAATACAAAAGGTGGAGTATTTCGAGACCCATTCGTTAATGGCAGAATTGTATCACCAACATTAATGTGGGTTGAAGCACTAGACCTCATTCTCCACAGACTTCAAAAGTCAAATGTTGACTTTGGAAAAATTGCAGCTGTTTCTGGTAGTGCTCAACAACATGGTAGTGTTTATTGGAAGAATGGGAGTTTTAAGATATTATCATCATTGGATCCTAAAAAACTCCTCGTGGATCAATTTCTTGATGCTTTTTCGACCAAGGAATCGCCCGTGTGGATGGACTGTAGTACCACAAAACAATGCAAAGCTATCGAGAAAGCTGTTGGTGGTGGTTTGGAGTTGGCCAAACTTACTGGTTCTCGTGCACATGAAAGATATGTCGGTCCTCAAATTCGAAAGATTTTTGAAACACAACCTGAAATTTATCGGAATACAGAGAGGATATCACTAGTTAGTTCTTTTATGGCGTCGCTCCTTATTGGGGACTATGCTTGCATTGATCAAACTGATGGGGCAGGAATGAATCTCATGGACATCGAGCACAGAATTTGGTCTAATATAGCTCTGGAGGTTGTTTCTTGTCCACAGGGCAAGTACCTGAAATCATGTTTCATCACTTAAATTAGTTTATTTTCATACTGCCATCTTACGGATTTGGATAAAAATTGATAGTTTATCCAATGTGTTGCTTCAATTACGTCAAATTTGTGGTTATTCTAGGCTACTGCACCTGGTTTAGAGGAGAAACTGGGAAAGCTAGCTCCTGCCTATGCTGTTGCTGGTTCTATTGCTTCCTATTATGTTGAGAGGTTAGCGACAATTGATATGCAATTTACAATTTTCAGTTGCCTTTTACTATAGATTTTCCTTGTTGAGGTTTACTTCAATTCTTCTTCCTTTTTAGCTGATTCAACAAATCTATCTTGATTCCTCTTAAGAGTAATTCGTCTTCCATTATGAGTGTTATGTCCTTCATTTTAGCTGATTAGCATACTATCAACGTTAAGCTGATACTGAAGGTAACACATTAATATTTGTCATCTCGTGTATCACTGTGAATATTTCCTGCCTTCAATTCGGAAGCATTTGCTGGAAGCCCAGCGATATTAAGGCACAGAAATTTTGGGATATAATGATGCCAATTTCTGCTTCATTCTTTTGTTAGTTTGTGTGTCTCTGATAGAAAACAGCTTGCAGGTACCACTTCAACAAAAATTGTGTAGTAGTTCAATGGTCTGGAGACAACCCTAACAGCTTAGCAGGTGCATGCCTTGTTTTTTCAGTTTTACATGATGAATAAGAACTAAAATTATTCTTTAATATACATATAGATGTTCTTTACAGCATCAAGCAGTTTTAGAATTGATGCTTTATCTACTTAAGTAGCCAGTGTTTGTGGGACTTATTCTTGTGCATAGGTGACTCATTTTATTTTCTTATTCGATTGCCAGTTGTAATCGGCTTGTTTTAGATTCTCTGTGGTTGTCCACATACCCGAACTGGTTTGAGATTGAGACATGGTAGCAGTTGATGTTGTTGTACGCCGAGTGCAAGAAAAAGACACTGCACTTTGGAAAGTGAGAATTGCCGTCATTTTGGTGCTTAATGCAAGCAGAATTATGATGACAAGCTTTGGCTTTCGATACTGAATCGGACTTGACTGCTTTAGCCGATCCAGCTTCTATCCAGCCAGTAATATATCTTGGTTTATGGACTTGCCATGAAATTGAAAAACTCTCTTCTAATCCTCTAACTCTTCTTAATTATTCATTTTCCTACTTTGGAAAACTTCACTGAGTCCTTATTCAAACTTCTAACTAGATAGATGACATGAAAAGCTGGTCCCACACCTGCCAATTTCTATTATCCTTTGGAAAAATGTATCTGCGAAATAATCTGCCTCTTCAAACACAGCTCATTGGATATCTTTGCTATTAGTATTGCCTTATAGAATCCATTTTTCATCCATCGTCATACTACTACTACTAACTGAATCTTTGGATCCTGAAGGTTTGACCCTCAACGCTTATGGAGATTTGGCAATCAGTCTTGGCACAAGTGACACTGTAAGAGACTTAAAGCTTGGTCTTTTGCATACATTGAATTGCCTCTTTTCTAAGACAGAGCTTTGCACTTATAACATGTTAAACACCGTTAAATCGAATACTGTTGTAAAATTTGGGTACTTACTCCATAAATATATATTTAATTCAAAGGGACAGCAAACCTTAGTGTAAAAGAGATGTATAAATAAACCATATGTGTAGAAGAGTCAATTTTTTATTTACTTTTTCTTCTTCCTTATTTAGTCTTGTACTGTTTGAAGCTTGAACCATATATGGGGGAAGAAGATCCAGAACCTTTTATCTGGTTTCTTAGTAATATGATTTATATGTGATCATGTCGATTATCCAGGTCTTTGGGATTGCCACTGACCATAGACCTAGTCTAGACGGACATATATTTCCTAATCCGGTCGATACCAAAGGCTTCATGGTAATGTTGGTCTACAAGAATGGCTCTTTGACTCGTGAAGGTACTTTGCTTGTATCTGATTTAAAACTGTAAGGATGTTCGTGAAGTTAAGGTACATCTTATTGGTGATGTTGAACTCCTCGTAGATATACGTGATCACTATGCAGATGGATCTTGGGAGGCTTTCAATATGTTTCTACAGCAAACTCCACCTCTGAATGGTTAGTAAAATGTGATTCATATCTTGTTAACTGTAGCATCTTTATAAACATTCGATACTTCTTACTTGCAAAAGATGGAAAGATCGGCTTTTATTACAAAGAGCATGAAATACTTCCTCCTCTTCCAGGTCAGTGTACTTCTAAAATACAATTACAGTGATTTATTTCCCATATCATGAGAAGATTATGAACTCACAACTCACAAGCTAGGTCTTCAGTTGGTTTCCACCGCTACATTCTTGATAATTTCATTGGTGACTCCGCGGATGGAGGAGTAGAACGTAAAACAGAGGAGTTTGATCCGCCTTCAGAGGTAAGTGGCCTTGTATTGAAGAATCATTGTCATCTGAATAGTGGATGAGCATAAAGGATTATAGGTGAACTCAAAGACAAATGGACATAAATGGTACTTACAGGTTCGAGCATTGATTGAGGGGCAGTTGCTCTCCATGCGAGCTCATGCTGAGAGACTTGGAATGCCTTCTCCACCAAAGAGGATTATCGCAACTGGAGGAGCATCCGCAAATGATCACATACTGAGAATCATTGCTTCCATTTTTGGGTGCAACGTCTATACAGTCCAAAAGCCAGGTAAACAAACTCATTATACTGTTCTGCTAAGAGTTCTCTTGAGCATACTCTTCTCTATGATTTACTGAATGAACGAGGAAAATCGGCCCTACTTCTGTAAGAAGGTTTTTGAAGTATTCTTGCTTTAGTTGACAAAGAAAAGGTTGCACTTTCTTCAACAGACTCAGCTTCCCTTGGAGCTGCCTTGAGAGCTGCTCATGGTTGGTTATGCAACAAGAAGGGAACATTTGTGCCCATCTCTAATATGTATTTCCGGAAATTAGAGAAAACATCCCTAAGCTGCAAGCTTGCGGTGCCTGCTGGAGATCAAGACCTTGTTGACAGATATACTTTGTTGATGAAGAAGAGATTGGAAATTGAGAATCGTCTCATCCAAAGATTGGGACGTTGGTAAAAGAACTCAGGACATGTACTGCATGCGGTTTTAAGTTTTAACACAAACTGGCTGAACAGTAGGCTTTTTGTATGGGACTTCAGAATTGCCATGGTTTATACTGGTTGATGGGACTATCAGCTTGGTATTAAATTTCTTTTCTAGTGCAGTGAAAGAGTATCCAGTAAAAGGGGGTCTTGGGGAGCTCTTTACAACTTTGAAGTAATGCCAGTGCAACAAGTGTCAATAAGCTAATGAAACATCTGAATTCTACATGGAATCATCAAAGCAGAAGTACCAGCATCTCCTGATGGCATTTACCAGTAATTTTAGATTATCTAGACCTAATTGTATTATACCAAAAATTGCTGTATTTAATGAAACTCCTTTTATTAGGAACTCGCCGAGGACCCATCCTCATTTTCTTTTTTTTTAAGATTAAGACGTCTGAATCTGAATATCAAGATGTGTATTAAGATTAAGATATCTGAATCTGGATACACATCTGAACTTTAAGATGTGTATTAAGATCTGAATACTAAATGATTAAGACTGTTTGAATTTTAACATCTGAATGTATAAAATTTACGTTTATTTGAAAATTAATAAACATAAATTCAAATAAAATACTAATTGTCACACCTCCTTTTTCATACGCCCCCAAAAGGGGTACGGGAGTTTTTCCACTTAAAGTG
>MDKI01051381.1:0-20737 GCA_005239505.1 Nicotiana paniculata | reverse complement strand
ATTATGATTCGAGTTTGGGTTTTGGCTGGCCTAGTTCCATGATAGGCGCCATCACGACTGGCCCGGTTTTGGGGTCGTGGCAGATTCCATATAATGCTTTCCCTAAATTAAAGTGGTATTAGTCTGATTTTATGCTATTTTGTCCTGTTAATTGACGAAGTCGACTCTAATTGATTCTGAAGTTATTCTCATGCCTTATTTGTGTAGGACTGATTCATTCCCTTATTTTTTCTATCTCATTGAGACTATTTAAACCCCTTCCTCAATCCCTTTAGAGGACACTCGAATCATGTTATTCTTACAAAAAACCTAAGTTTTATTTGTTCTCTCTTGTTCTGATTTCTGTACTAAGTGGTTATTACTTGGCCGGCTGAAAGTTAAGGACAAATTACTCTGGAATTTAACTGCTATTCCATCTTACTTTCTTTCTTCCCAACTGGTATGCTCTAACCTTTGCAATTTCATTCTCTATGGTTTGTTTGACTAGCCTATTTCAATTCCTAGCATGATTCTGTCCTTTATATGACTATATGATTTCATTTGGTAATAATGTTAACTTAAGATTAAGTTATTTCAAATAGCATGAATACTCTCATAAGTTATTGTAATGTTTAGTTTGTTTTGTTAACCTGTTCTGAACCCGATAAAGTACTACAAGCATGTAATCATATGTTATAAGTCCAGTCTGTTTTTGTCTCTGTGTTCAAACCATGACTGCTTTAATATTTTACCTAATCACATGCCAATCTTCTTGAACTATGTATTGAACATGGATTCTGTTTGTTTCTTGGTGCAGTTATGTTTGCAATCCTGTAATCTGAATCTGTTTTCTTTTGAAAATTAAGTTATTTCTAAAACCTTCCCCCCTCCCTTTACCCTTTATGCAATAGTTTTCCAAACTCCTACTCATAGTTATTTAGGTTCTTACCACCTCCGATGTGAGCACTGCCTAGGGTCCTTGAGACTCCTTTGAACTCTGACACATTGGGGTTGGTTTTTCCAATCTTTTATGAGTTACCTTCTGAATTTGGTTCTGGTGTGAGCTTTCCCCTAGGTCCCTAAGGCCCTTGGGAACTTTAACACACTGGTTTCCTGGCTTTTAATGTGTCATGGGCGGATCATTACTATACTCCAAAGTTGTTCTGTTGGAAGGCCTGGTTCTCATGTTTATATTGCGCCTATGAAGGCTCCCTATAGTGTAATGTATAATATTATGTAACTTATTCATTCTGGGTTGTAATAATTTATGTAATAACAGATTTGGGGTTGATTAGTGAAAGCTGGGGGGGTCCCTTCTATTTTTGTTAAACTTGGGTAGAAATCCTGCCTATAGGTTTAATTATATTGATCAAATCATGTGAGTGTTATTACTTGTTTAGAGATCATGCCTATATGATTTTCTTGATTGTTTAATTCTGTATTTTTTACACTCGCATATTAGACATCCTGTTTATAGGCTTTTCCGTTAATTCTGCATTAGAAATCATGTTCCTAGGATCCACATATATTTTTAACTCAACGTGCATTAGTGACCATGTCTATAGGATTGTGTTTGAAATAATAACCTTTTCTGACAATCTGCTTAAAATTTCGCCGACATACGATTAATAGATAATATGATCATAGGAAATAAAGATCAGTTCAAACCTAGAAATCATGCCTATAGGATTTAAACTAATGGATATCATGCCTATAGGATAAAATCAGTTTTCAAACTTAGAAATTTTGTCTATAGGAGTTTAAATCAAGTCAATAATTAGAAATCATTCCTATAGGAAGTAAAGATCAGTCTCAACTTAGAAATCATGCCTATAGGGGTTTAAATCAATTCTGCAATTAGCAAGCATGTCTATAGGACTTAAAAGGAATAAAAACCTGTATTTATGTGTTAAAATCAGCAGTTCACTTAGAAACCATGTTATAGGTCTATAATAAACTCGTAGAAACCATGCCTATAGGGTTCCGTTAATCAGTTCTGAGTTCGACCAATTCTGGCTATTGCTTAGGCAAATCTGTAAGGGTTGTTAATGATTCTGGGCCTAAAAACTGTGACAATTTGCTGTCCGGAAGTACCCAGATTCATGCTTGATAAACTCAGTAGGCAAGCTAATAGGTCTTGATGCTCGCCTTAACAAAACTGTTTCTTTCAATTTTGTTTCTGCTCATATAGATATCCTGCCTATAGGATTCTAAAATTAACAAAGTTTGTTGATTCAATTGCGTGCATTTGTTGCCAATGTGTGGAGGTAAATGTGAGCCCTTATTTGTTTCCTTACATGAACCTATTTGTATTTTGTTTGTCGCCTAGATTTCTCATTAAGTAATATAGGTCAGTCTAGAACCACTCTAGATAGAGGTCCTAATACCTCCAGGGCCATAGGCAAGGGATGGGTAGTGCACGTATAAGGAACGAGCTAGAAGCTATTAGAACGCTTAGGTAACAACTGAAAGATAGTAATTGGGTAGTAAAGGAGATGATAGCCCGTGCACAAATGCTATGAGTAACATTCCAACTTGGGGGAGTTACAAAGTATTGCATGGAATGATCCTATAGGCTTAAAAAACCTAGGACCTCCCTTTTAATACTGTTTATAGTAACTTGTATTGTCCAAATTCTTTTACTCCCTTTTACACTAATTCGCTTATTTTAAGTTCGGCCGGAACCCACTGTTGTGGACCTCGAGGGGTGACTAACACCTTCCCCCCCGAGGTAATTTGAGCCCTTACCCGATCTCTGGTGATGCAAACTAGTTTATGAGTTAATTGCTCTAGGTGCCCTAACGCACCTTAATCTGTTAGGTGGAGACTCTTCCAATCCCTTACCCAATCCCAAAAAGAAGTAGTAATCCCAGAAATGTCGAAGCCCGATTTCGCGAGGAAAAAGGGGGGTGCAAAAAGCACTGCCTTCCCTTTGCATGGGACTGAGCACTATCCCGAATCTCGCACAAGACTAAGCAATGTCTCTCTTGCATTGTTCTCTTGCATCGGGCTAAGCTCTGCCCTCAACTTCACACAATACTAAGCATTGTATTGTCGCCTTTAGTATCATGTCTCCGCACCTCAGGCTGAAATATAGCCTACTTGTCCGAAGGCGTCATAATCTGAAGGCACCATCCTCAAAACCGGAAGACATCATGCCATGGCATGAGTATCTCTCAAACTTGCACATCATTATTCAAAGGCGTCATGGTTCGGAGGCACCATTGCATGGCCCAAGAACATCATTTCATGGCCTGCAAATTCCTTAATGTACAATTCATGGCCCGGGACGTCATGGTCTAAGGACGTCATCCTCAACCATCCAAAGACAGTTTTCATGGTCTGAAGGGAATTTGCATCATGTCTAAATTTACGCAAATTTATACGTATATGCTTGCAGTAAATCTTTTGATTTGCAGGTGACCTAGTGAGTAACTTTTGTCCCAACAAGATCAATCACGCTCCAGTTCCTTCAAATCATTTCAAACCTAACCACTCACCATAACCATTTCATCATATTCGAAACCTTTTGTCTGTCCTTGTGACAACGTCGTCGGTTTATTCCATCGGTGGATCCAGAACTACACACGACCTGATTCCTATAATACCAGGGATATGTAGGCAGCACGGGGATCAGAGTGCGGCTTATATCTCTCAAAATCACTTTGTTCGGCCAAAATTGGCCATCATATCTTTACCCGACAACTCTTTCATCATTTTCGGGTAAAGAAGGGCAATTGTTGATACCCAATATTTTTCCATATATACTGCAAAAATACATATATACCTTCAAAATAGTGCATGAGCATCAACTAGCATTTTTCCATAATTTTCTGTAATTTTAAAGGATTTTTAATTAATTTATTCCAGCATTTTATTATCTAAATAATTACTAATTGCGTTACAAATAATTTTATAATAATTTTATTACATAATTTTTATCATTTTTATTTATATTAAGCTTTAATTATTTTATGCATAATTATATCTACATCTGTAGGTTATAATTGCAATAACTTTGCAATAATAGCTCATGCATGCATAATTACTTTATTTATACGGAAAATGAATTTTTATATTTTTATAATATTGATTAATTACCTTAAATCATTTTCATATACAAATAACATTTTTATCATCTATTAATTATTTTTATAAATTTTTTTATTAGTTTAATTGGTTATTTAAAACATAGCCCCTTTCTAATTAATTTTCGGACCTACCCAGCCCAATTACCCAATAGCCACTACACCAGCCCGACCTAACCCAGACCCAGACCCGTCCAAATTAGACTCGCCCGCCTAAACTCTAATCCTGGCCGTTGATCTCAGAAGATCAACGACCCTTAATCACTCACCCCTTTTTAATTAACCAAACACCCCTAAACCCTAAATCATTTCCCCTCACCCGTCGTGCTCTAATCCTCTCCTCTCCTCAACCCTCACCAACCCTAGCCCGCTGTCACCATTTCTCCTACCAAAAGTGGAATCATTTTCTGATTCCTTGCCTTATATGGCCTTACCTCCTTACTTACTACCCGTGTTTGATGTTACTTGACTTATTTGCCTCAAAATGCAAGTGTATCTCAAGAGAATCGAACCAGATTTGGTCCAGAATCTCTTATATTTCTATTATTCCCGTCTATGTGCATCTCAATACCTGTGAGTACGCATATTTTTCGTATCTTCCAGTTAGGGTTTTGGATCTCTAGTTCAAATAAGATTTTTGGTTCATTCTGGTTCGCTTTAATGTTATTATTTACCTTGTCACTCACGAATCTGGCTATTTTTTGGTTGAATCTTTTACTTATCCTAAAACTAGGGTCCAGATCTCAAACGATTTCTTATTGTTTTTGGCATTTTTCCTTTAGTATTTCAGTATCCCTATCTCTATGTATTATAGTTTCTGACTGATTTTATTTACCCTAAAATTAGGGTTTTTGATTTTCAAAAACGAACCAAATATGTTGTCTCATCTCTGTGTATCTATTATTTCTGACTGATTTTACTTACCCTAATTGTTTCCGTCCATATGTCTTTATATTTCTGCCTATTTTACTTATATTAAAATTTAGGGTTTTTCGATATTATTTTTCTTTAATGTTTCTATTTATCTGTCTGTGTGATTCTTGCCGTTAATTATGACCTAATTTTTTATTTGCCCTAAAAAGACTTTGAAATCTTTACTAAGGTTCCAGTATTTCCTTTTGTGTAGTACTGGTATATTTGGTTTGATTTACCTGTTCTCATTACTCCCTACCTTGTTTTGATCCGGCATCTTGACTATTTGATTGACTCTGTGTTGTCACGACCCAAAATGTATTAAGGTCGTGATGGCGCCGGACACCACCGTCAGGCAAGCCAATCATTAATTAGTTGAAATAAATTCATGTTTTAACATTTTTTTGAAATTGTTACCTTTTTACTTACAAGTCATAATAGCGAATAAAAATTTATTAAATAAATACGACAGGTAAACCATTCCATTTATTAAATTAAATCCCAAACACATCCCAGAACCCGGTGACACAAGTACATGAGCAATTTCTAAGAATTTTACAATTTCTACAAAGCTTGTCCGAAATACAAATTGGACAAGGAATAAAAATGAAAGTGCAATACATAGAGGAAGACTCTGCCGACTGGGGGTCGTCTCCGAGTGATGCAGCTCGTCTAAGTTTCCAAGTCAGCCATATTGCTATGTAGGTACCTGCGCAACAAAATGCACAGCAAGTGTAGCATGAGTACGAAAACAATGTGTACTCAGTAAGTATCCCGCCTAACCTCGAAGAGGTAGTGACGAGAGGTCGAATTTGACACTTGCTAGAGGTCAATTTAATATAATCAAGGGTGACTCTAAGCATGGATATCATAGGCAAGTTAACAAGTAGCGACAATAAAGCAACTTCTTTCACGTTTAACATTTTAAAATCCTCCTCATTTCAGTTGACAATATAAAATTTTCCGGTCATTAATCAGGTAAAAATCACAGCAAATACGCAGTAATATCATGCGCAAGCAATGCCGAGGGTCGAACGGCCCGAACCAACATAAATATAATTTGTGCACTGCCGAAGGGTCGAACGGCTCGAACCATAGATGCATCTATTAACCCGCCGTGGCGTACGGCCCGCTCCAATGAGAGTAGTGGAAGAAATCACCCTACTCGCGGAATATAAATTGCGAAGCGGTCACACACAGTCATGCACATTCCAACAATCCACCCCGACTACATCGGGAAAATCAAGTACTCAAGTAAATGACAATTTCTCTTTTAATGGTCATGAAAATAGTATTTAAATATTTTTCAAAAATTCATTTTCCAAGTTCGATAAGGTTAAAAGATTTTAATTTCATCAGTAAGATTACAAGTACGGCAAATAGAACATGATTTTGGGTCCTAGACTACCCGGACATAAATATAATAGTAGCTACGCACGGAATCTCGTCACTTCGTGCGTACTTAGCCCCCACAAATAGTAGCACATATTAAATTAGTTCACCTATGGGAACAATTCCCCCTCACAAGGTTAGAAAGGAGACTTACCTCGCTCCGAAATTCCATAACCGGCTTTCAAGCCCTTCCGACGACTCCAATTGATGCACAACGCCCCAAAACTATTCAAATAACGGGCAAACCAATAAAAATTCACTCTAATACTTGTAACAATTCAAATTATATAAGTTCCCAACTCCGCTCGAAAAGTTGACCAAAATGCCCTCGGGCCCAGATTCCGAAATTTCTCGAAGATAAATTCTACCCATAGCTTTACTAACTCAATTATATAATTTACTCTAATTTTCATGCTCAAATTCATGGTAAAGGTCCAAAATTCCAAATTCTAGGTCTTCCCCAAAAATCCCAAATTTATACTAATTTTTCATGTCTAAATCCATGTAAGATCACATATTTAACTCAAAAATAGTAAGAAATCACTTACCTAGTGTTGCTTGGTGAAAATCCCTCCATGAGCTCTCCAAAATCGTCCAAACCAAATAAAAGAAATGAAAGAAATGGGACAAAACTCGTGTTTAAAACAATCTGCCCAGACTTCATTGAGTTGTACCTTGCGTTGTGCAGGTTGTACATCTTATTATAATTTTCCCTTGCTGTACACCTTCTTTTAAAACGTCCATAACTCCTTGTAGAAATATCCAAATGACAAACGGTTTGAAGATTTAGAAACTAGACTCGAAGATATTTAATTTGATAGGTTGTAAACCATATAAATATTTATATATTACTAGATATGAGCTTCTAAAGTCGGATCCATGCATTAGAAAATTATGTCGAAACTGCTCCACCAGCCATCTTCAATCGATCATAACTTTCTGATAAAATGTTCAAATCATTAATGGTTTAACTTTCTGGAAACTAGAATGCAAGGGCTACCAACTTTTATGTTTTGAAACTTTTCAGAATCCTTATATATTTCGAGATATAAGCTTCCAAATTCAGCTCCACGATTGCACTAGTTGCTGTAAAAACAGCTTTCTGCAGAAAATTTCAGCAACTCTTTGGTCCGAAATTCATTCCGTTAACCTTATGAAATCCACTTGAGGCCCTCGGGACCTTAACCAATTATACCAACATGTCCCAAAACATGATACGAACTCGCTCGAGGCCTCAAATCACATCAAACAACGTCGAAATCATGAATCGCACTCCAATTCAAGCTTTATGAACTTTGAAATTTCAAACTTCTACATCCGATGCCGAAACATATCAAATCACGTCCGATTGATCCCAAATTTTTCACACAAGTCATATTCGACCTTATGGACTTGATCTAACTTTCGGAATTGGAATCCGACCCCGATATCAAAAATTCAAACTCTCGGTCAAACTTCTCAAAAACCATAAAATTTCTATCTTTAGCCAAATGACCTACGGACCTCCGAATTCACTTCTGATCGCGCTCCCAACTCCAGAATCACCATATGGAGCTATTACCAAATTCGGAATCCCAAATGGACATCAATAACACCGAAATGCACTTCAACCCAGACTTATAAAATTCCTTCTAAAATGCTAACTTCCACAATACACGCTGAAACATTCCCAGTTTATCCAAAACCCGATCCGGACATACGCTCCAGTCCGAAATCATCATAAAACCCTGCTGGAACCTTCAGATTTTGATTCCAAGCTCATTTACTCCAAATTCCAGTCTTAGTCGATTCTTCCAACTTAAGGCTTCTGAAATGAGAATCTTCTTTCCAATTTGACTCTGAACTTCCCGAAATTTAATTTTGACCACACCTACAAGTCATAATACCTGAAACAAAGTTGCTCATGAATTCAAACCACTAAACAACGCGCTAGAGCTCAAGACGACCGGTCGGGTCGTTACATGTGTAATACTTTCCTTAACTTGAATAGTACTAGCCCGATTTTATACTATCATGTTCTGTTAATGGATTGGAGCCGACTTCTAATTGATTCTGGAAGTATTTCCTTACCTTATTTGATCTGGTACTTGACTACTGATTGATCCCATATAATGCTTTCCCTAAATTAAGTGGTACTAGCCTGATTTTATGTTGTTAATTGATTGAAGCCAACTCTAATTGATTCTGAAGTTATTCGTATGCCTTATTTGTAGGACTGATTCATTACCTTATTTGTCTACCTCATTGAGACTATTTAAACCCCTTCCTCATTCCCTTAAGAGGGGACTTGAATCCTGCTATTCTCATAAAAACCTAAGTTCTCTTTGTTCTCTCTTGTTCTGATTTCTGTACTAAGTGGTTATTATTTGGCCGGCTAAAAGCCAAGGCAAAATTACTCTTGAATTTAACTGCTATTGCACCTTTACTTGCTTTCTTCTCAACTGTTATGCCCTAACCGTTGCAATTCCATTCTCTATGCTTTGTTTGACTAGTCTGTTTCAATTCCTAGCATGATTCTATGTTGACCCATGTCACTGCATAGTTTTGAAGTTTGACAAATGGCTGACCAGTTGAACCAGGTCCATCAGAGCACACATCTTGAACTAAATAGCTGGCACATGAACCGTATATGCTTAGGAGATGTTTGTGGATATGAAATATCAATGAACCAAGAGATTGTCTCCTAATGCGAAAAGGTTGAAAACTGATGAGTTGATTGAAGTCGAATTCAGCAAGGAAAGTAACAAAATAAAGGAAGTTGAGTTTGGTACGAATTATGTTCACCTAGGTAGAGTTGGACTAGAATTGGAAGACAAGCTCAACAACTGACTCTATAAATACTTGATGTATTTCTACTGGAATTCCACACGCACAAAAGTTGAAGTGAATCAAAGTCTGAAAGCAAAGTTTCCAGAGTTATTTTGCTAGTAGAATCATTGTGCGATCCAAAGGCTACATTTCAACTAGAAGAACCAGTTCCATCTGATTGATTATTGAGTCTAGTTGATTGTAGTAGGAGTTTTAATATAGTATATGTCAATTTTCATAGAAGCAATTGTAATAGGTACGTATTTGGTCAAGTTAGAGTTAACTTGAGGTGTGTAGATATTAGCTAGGGGCTAGTTACTACAAAGGGATTAGAGTTAGTCCTAGGATTACAAAAGATTTTATTTTGTAAGTACGTTTATCTCAGAGTTTTAGTGAAGAGTTTGAGCAAAACCTACTGAGGAGTAGGTCATGGTTTTTTCACCTTTTGAGCCAGGTATTTTCTACGTAAAAATCTCTATGTTTTTACTTTACTGCTTTTTATTATTCCGCAACAGTAGTAGTTGGAAGACCAAGAAGAACCAGGTTCTTCTACTGAGACAACACTCGAAAATGGGGTACCACACAAAGTAACCTATCTTCTTGTGTGGTATTGAAGTCTAAAACATCATTCTGCCCTTTTATGACAATTTGATGACACTGTTAACCTAAGACTAAGTTATTTCAAATAGCATGAATCCTCTCCTAAGAATAAGGTTTAGTCTGTTTTCTTACAAGGTACTGTAAACATGTGATCACTTGTCTGTTGCTTAACTAATATCCTGTCTGTTTAATTCAAATGTTTTTTGCCTAATTGCTTCTGTATTTTAGACATGACTATTTTAAATACTAGCATGTTAGACTAATCACATGCCAATCTGCTTGAACTACATGCTGAACATGAACTTTGTTTGTTTCTTGATGCAGTTCTATTTGCAATTCTGAATTTGCTTGCTTCTGAAGTTGAACATTTTTTTAAAAAAACCTGCCCCCTTTATGCAATGGTTTTAAAACCCCTACTCTTAGTCATTTAGGTTCTCAACCACCCCAGTGTGAGCACTGCCTAGGCTCCTTGAGACTCCTTTGAACTTTTACACATTGGGGCTGGGTTTCCAATCTTTTATGAGTTACCTTCTGAATGTGGTTCTGGTGTGAGCATTGCCCTGGGTCCCTGAGGCCCTTGGAAACTTTGACACACTAGAAGCCTGATTTTTAATGTGCCATGGATGGATCATTATTATCCTCCAAAGTTTCTATGTTGAAAGGCCTGGTCCCAAGGTTTATATTGGGCCTATGAAGGCTCCCTATAGTGTAATGGATACTATTATGTAATTTATTCATTCTGGGTTGTAATAATCTTTGTAATAACAGATTTGGGGTTGATTACTGAAATATGGGGGGTTTCCTTCTATTTTTGTTAAACTTGGGTAGAAATCCTGCCAATAGGTTTAATTATGTTGATCGAATCATGTGATTGCTATTACTTGTTTAGAGATCCTGCCTATAGGAATTTCTTGATTATTTAGTTCTGTACTTTTACACTCGCATATTAGAGATCCTGTTTATAGTCCTGTTTATAGGCCTTTTCGTTAATTCTGCATTAGAAATCCTGTCCTGGAATCCACACATTTTTAAACCCAATGTGCATTAGTGACCATGTCTATAGGATTTTGTTTGATTGAAATAATAACCTTTCCTAGCAATCTGCAAAATTCTGCCTACATACGATTAATAGATACCATGCTTATAGGAAACAAAGATCAGTTCAAACCTAGAAATCATGTCTATAGGATTTAAACTAATAGATATCATGCCTATAGGGTGAAATCAGTTTTCAAACTTAGAAATCATGTCTATAGGAGTTTAAATCAAGTCAGCAATTAAAAATCATGCCTACAGGAAATAAAAGAACAGTCTCAACTTAGAAATCATGACTATAGGGGTTTGGATCAATTCTGCAATTAGCAAGCATGCCTATAGGATTTAAAAGGAATAAAAACCTGTCTTTATGAGTTAAAATAAGTAGTTCTCTTAGAAACCATGCTATAGGTCTATAATAAACTCGTAGAAACCATGCATATAGGGTTCCGTTAATCAGTTCTGAGTTCGACCAATTCTGGCTATCACTTAGGCAAATCTGCAAGGGTCGCTAATGATTCTGAGCTTAAAAATTGTGACAATGCATATAGGTCTCAATGATCGCTTTAATAAAACTGCTACTTTACATTCTATTTCTGCTCATATAGATATCATGCCTATAGGATTCTAAAATTAACAAAGTATGCTGATTCAATTGCGTACATTTGTTTCTTATGTGTGGAGGTCAATGTGAGCCTTTATTTGTTTCCTTACATGAAAGTCCTATTTGTATTTTGTTTGTCGCCTAGATTTCTCATTTTAAGCAACATAGGTCAGTTTAGAACCACCCTAAATAGAGGTCCTAATACCTCCAGGGCTATAGTTAAGGGACGGGTAGTGCACGCATAAGGAACAAGCTAGAAGCTATTAGAATGCTTAGGTAATAACTGAAAGATAGTAATTGGGTAGTAAGGAGATGATATCCCGTGCGCTAATGCTATGAGTAACACCCCAACTTGGGGAAGTTACAAAGTATTGCATAGAATGATCCTATAGGCTAAAAAACCTAGGAGCACCGCTTTAATCCTGTTTATAGTAACTTGTATTGTCCAAATTGTTTTCCTCCCCTTTTAGACTATTTCACTTAATTTAAGTTCTTAAGTTCGGTCGGGACCCACCATTGTGGACCTCGAGGAGTGCCTAACACCTTCCCCCCGAGTCAATTTGAGCCCTTACCTGATCTCTGGTGATGCAAACTGGTTTATGAGTTAATTGCTTTAGGTGACCTAACGCAACTTAATACGTTAGGTGGTGACTCTTCCAATCCTTTACCCAATCCCAAAAAGAAGGAGTTTTCCCAGAAACGTCGAAATCCGATTTCGCGAGAAAAAGGGGGCGCGACAGCATGGCGACTTCGCTGGGGATATTTCTAGGCTCTTACCATAACGAACCTGATTTTTGTGACTTTAAGCATGCCTTTATTATTCCGTCAATACTTGCATACCCCTTACCCTCCCCACTTTATGTGGATTTATTAGCCTATCTTCAGTTATTTACTATTTCTCTTTCTTGTTTTATTACTCTTTACTGTGGAAACTGACTTGTCTCTTTGTTTTCTTTCTTAACCTCCTTTCCAATTATTAAATACCGCATTTATCATTTTTTCATCGTGCAAATACGTGACAACGTGCTATTTTCTGTCGCATAAATCATTCTCAACATCATATTCCACTCGTGCGTAATTAATACCATAGCAATGCTTGATGAGTGCTTGTTCTCTTGTTATATCACCCTATTTAAATTTGGAAAGGCTTATTTGAGGTAAAACTAGTCGATCAGCGGTGCAGTCGACGGTTTCGTGCCTTCCCCCTCAAGTCGTCCATTTGAGGGTACCAGTATAGACTTATATAGAAACCTTACTCTGATTATAATTGTACATGCATCATGGTCAAACTTAGCATGGGTTAATATGTTGTCCACATAATAACCTACCAGTCTAGACTTCTATAGAAACCTTACTCTGATTATAATTGTACATGTATCATGGTCAAACTTAGCCTGGGGTAATATGTTGTCCACATAATAAACCTTTAAGAAAAGCCTTATCCAAAGTCTACCGGGGTTTCCATAATCACAACGGATGCAACCACGATCTGTGCATTAATTTGGATAAATAAGAGCCAATATGCTAATCGTTAATGTATAAATAGTCGAATTTGGTGGGGGAACGGATCTAACCTTATTTGTTTTGCAGAAAATGAGGCAAGAAGTCCCCAGGTTCGGAATGGTCCGTAACATACCACCATTGTTGCTAGAATGGTGGGAAGATCTTCCGTCAAGTGATAAAAACCATGTGAAAAGAGTACTTGGAAACCTACCTTCCTTATTAGGTATATCCAACCAAACAACATGTTGATCGAAGCTGCTACTATGTTCTGGGAAGGAGAAATGGTCGTATTCCTTTTTGTCAATATAGAAATGACCCCTCTTTTGGAGGAAATAGGGGGATTCGCTGGACTACCTTGGGACAGTCCCGTTTTATGGGTTCTGAAAAATCGCACTCCCAGAGGGTTTCTGAAAATAATGGGTTTGAAAAATAATGACGACTTGGTGTGTCTAAAGAAGTCCTATGTACCCTTTGACTTACTTTATGAGCGATACGGTCACAGCAAATCCTACCATATCTTCCATGACGAGTTCTCTATCACTTCCTTGGGTTGGATTCATAGCAGGGTTTTTGTGTTTATCGTCTGCTTCTTGGGTAAGATAGTGTTTCCAAGCAAAAAGGACTGAGTTCACCCCAGAATGGCCATGGTAACCAAATCTTTAATATGGGAATCAAGGGACAAACATATACTATTGTCCCTATGATTATAGCAGACATATATCGGGACTTGAATCGCTGCCAGAAGGGGTTCAAACACTTCAAGGGTTGTAATTGCTGCTACAAATTTGGTTACTAGAACATTTCCAAAGAGGTCAATACCGCCAAGAGTTTCCGCGAAGACCGTGGAATGATCACATAGCCTTTCATCACCCCAAGAGAATGACCTTTATCCCAGATAGGTTTTCTCAACTAGAGAGTTCTACAAAACGGGTGCAATTTTTCGACAACTTGACTGAGGACCAGGTTCATTGGATGTTCGAGTGGTTCCCCACCAATGATCTCATCATCCGATATAGGGACGCTCCACACTTGGTGTTGATCGGGTTAAGGGGCATACACCCCTATGTTCCTACCAGAGTCATGAGACAAGCTGGTAGAAAACAGATTATACCACGAGTATCCAAAATGAGTCACTATAGAGCGGATTTCCAAGATGATGACATCTCATATAAATGTGAAGCTCAACATATGTGGCACTTGAAGATTATTGTGGAAAGGGACACCATCGAGCCGGATCGATATCATGCAGGGCATATGTACTTTTACCCATCATGGTTAGAGGACTGCATAGCAGGAATAGTCGAGCCAGGGGTCGGTCGAGGGAACAGAGTCGTAGATGAGGCTGACGAAGCACAGGTGAAGTATAACAGACTGCTCAAAAGGGTTTGTGAGTCCGAGGCTGAGCATATGGAACAACACAAGACTGATATGGAACTGATCAATGAATGGAGGGAAATGGCTACTAGGTCGAATGAAAAGTGGGAATATCTGGAGCAGGGTTGGATAGAGTTGGAAGGGAACATGAGGAAAAGAGTTGTAGACTACTAGAATACTGAGGGTAGCGAAGGAGAACATATAGCAAGGGTATACTTGCTGCTGGGCATGCGCGACCTGGGGAACCTGATTAATGGAGCTAAGAGAATCAAGCCTGGAGAAGGTTCCTCTGGGGCCAAGTAGATTAGGTTTACTTGTTCTAAAATTTATTTTCGAATGTAATAAGGCCAAGTTCCATTAGTGACTTACCTTATTGTCGTATTAGATTCGTCTTATTTAAAGCGTCAATTAAATAAGACAATTAATGGCATTAAATTCTTCAAATATACTTGTAGCTAGGCCTACCTCGGGCATAATGAGGCTCCCAAATTAGGACGCGAATTTACATTCCTGCAATATGTGTTTAAATACTGCAAACATTTTTCAGAACTCTCACTAACTTGGTTACCTTTTGTTTTTCTTTCTTTTTGATTATTCCCATCCCCTAAGGTTGGTTCATGCATACTGGCATCATCAGCATATCACACCAGATTCAGAGGCGCTCCACCTCATCCTCTAAGTGCATCAAAAGGCAAAGGGAAATCTAAGATGGATAATATGAGTAGCGACAACACCGCACATGTTGAGAATTCGGAAACTTCTGATGGTCGGAGTACTCCGGCACCAAATGACTTGGTTTTGCGGCCTGAAAAGAAAATACTTGAACTACAGCGTGAGCTTGAGCAGGTCCGTAATTTGGCAAACCTCTCCCTCACACTAAACGGCCCAGATATCAACCATCCAAATACCCAAAACCCAGCACCTCCTCAGAATACACCCAACCAACGCTCGCAGAACCCTCCTGCACCCCACCATTATACAACCCCTCCTCAAAATCCTTTACCCATACCTACACCACCTCAACATCAGCATCTCACGACTCAATATCCGCAAACCACTTACCACACTCCTCAGAATACCCCACATCATATCCCCAATCCCCAAAATTCAACCAATGATCACCATTATACCCAAACTCCTGGCCTTCACCAAAACAATCCCATATACGTGGAAACCTTACCCCACTCTACTCAACCAATATCATATACACCAGAATCCGCCGACAAGGACCTTCTCATTAAGAACATGGTAGAGGAACTCAAGAAACTCACAAGCCGAGTTCAGGGTGTTGAAGGAGGCAAAGGAATCGAAGGTTTGAATTATGAGGATTTGTACATTCAGCCAGATGTGGAACTGTCGGAAGGTTACAAACCTCCTAAGTTCGAGATGTTCGATGGAACAGGTGACCCAAAGGTACATTTGAGAAACTACCGTGACAAGCTCGTAGGGGTTGGAAAGGACGAAAGGATTCGCATGAAGTTATTCATGAGAAGCCTCACTAGAGACGCCCTATCTTGGTACATAAGTCAAAATCCTAAGAAATGGGCTAATTGGGTAAGCATGGCATCGGATTTCATGGATAGATTCAGATTCAACACGAAAAATGCACCAGACGTCTTATATATCCATAATCTCAAGAAGAAGTCCATTGAGACTTTCCGCGAGTACGCTACTAGATGGAGGTCAGAAGCAGCGAAGGTCAGGCTGGCATTAGATGAAGAGCAAATGAATAAGTTCTTTGTCAGGGCTCAGGATCCACAATATTACAAAAGGTTAATGGTAATCAAGAATCACAAGTTCTCTGATATTATCAAGCTCGAATAAAGGATTGAGGAAGGTATCAAAAGTGGAATGGTGACAAATTTTGAGGCACAGCAGGCCACAAATAAAGCACTACAATCAGGTGGCATATCAAAGAAGAAAGAAGTGAGAATAATAATAATGGTTGCCCAAGGTCTGAAATCTCCATTTGTGTACCAGACACCTCCACCCACATACCAACCTTCACCTCCCAGATATCCTCAATCCGCTACCGCCTACCACACCTATAATACCCAACCAGCCTATTATCATTCACCTCCAGTTCGTCCAAATTACCAAAAACTCAGGCCCAATTTTGATCGCAAACCACCCAGACAATACACCCCCATTGACCAACTGTATGAAAGATTAAAAGTTGCTGGACATGCCACCCATATTCCCGCTGTAGCTATGGAAAACTCATCACAATGGATCAACCCAAACAAGACGTGTGCATACCATTCCGGTATGAAGAGACATACTATTGATGAATGTCGCATCGTGAAAGACAAGATCCAAATACTAATTGATACCAAGAACATACAGGCGAAAGAAACCACACCCAATGTCCGTAACAACCCCCTCCCAGATCATAAGGGTGAAGGAGTTAATGTAATAGAAACCGATGAAGAATGGGGTCCCGAGGGATCAATCGGACTTATTTGGGAAGGTGATGATCCTAAGAAGTCGGCAGTCACACTCAATCCCATTGTGGTACAGGTACAGCCTCCAGTCAAAGCTAAGGTAGCCACATCGGTTCCTTTTGAAGTATAAGTGAAACCACCTGTAGCTACACCTGCTCAATTTGAGGTAGAAGTATCCACCCATTTCACCGTGACGGTGGAATCCACACCACCCTTTAGTTCCAATGATGTACCTTGGGATTATTTTGCCGAAGCTAGGAGAAAAGGGAAAGTAAAGCCGGAAGAGTCCGTCGCTGCATAAGGAATGACCAGAACAGGAATAATTTACATACCTGAGCATTTGGGAGAGACCAGTAAGCAAGATTCTAACAAACAACCCGTCATTAAAACTGGTCCAGACGACCTTTGGAGGAAAGTACAAGCAAGGGAGTATTCTGTTATTGATCATCTGAATAAGACTCCCGCCTAGATATCCATCTTATCACTCCTGCAAAATTTAGAAGCACACAAGAATGCTCTGATGAAGGTACTGAATGAAACATATGTGCCCAACAATATTACTAGCGGAGAAATGGTCAACATGGTGGGACAAGTGTTTGAAAGACATAAGATCACCTTCTATGAAGACGAATTACCACCTGAAGGGTTAAGCCACAACAGGGCACTGCACATCACAGTGCAATGTGAAGATAAGTTCATTGTCAAAGTTCTGATAGACGGAGGGTCCAGCCTCAACATCTATCCGCTGACTCCCCTAAAGACGTTAGGCAAGGGCCTACATGAAATACGAGCAGGATCTATGAACGTGAAAGCATTCAATGGGTCATAAAGAGCCACGATTGGAGAAACCAACCTATTCTTGCAAATGGGTACTACCTGGTTCGATGTTGAATTCCAGGTGCTAGACATATCTGCCTCCAACAATCTGTTGCTGGGATGGCCTTGGGTACATGCCGCTGGAGATGTCGCATCCACTTTGCACCAAGCGGTAAAATTTGAATGGAACCATCAAGAAGTGATCATCCATGGAGATGGGAGCAACCCCATTTACACCATTCATACTGTTCCAGTGGTAGAAAACAGAAGGAAGTTAGGTGGAGAAACCTACCATCGCATCGAGCGTGTTAACACGATTGAGAAGGATAAATGGTGGAGAAGAAAAATAGAGAGCATAATGGCATGGGCAGGGTATGAACCTGGTAAGGGGCTTGGTAAAAATCTTCAAGGTATCTCCAAACCAGTACAGATGAAGTGCCATGGCACAACCTTCGGGCTCGGATATCAGTATACCTGGCAGGAATATCGGAATTGGTCGCCACCATGGCATGGTCCATACTATCCTCTTGAGAAACCTATGTCGCACCTGAATCAGACCTTCCATCAGGCCAATACAGTATGGGGATCAGAGGAAGAAGAAGCCTTGGAAGCATTGAGGAATCTGTTCTTGGAAGACGATGACATGGATTGTTGTGTATAGTTGAGGAGGAGGAGGAAGAAGGCCTCACTATCCAAAATGTGGAGAGAAGATAATTCCTCAAGAACTGGACTGTTAGACCATTAAGGGACCGACGAGTCCCCAGATAGCAAGGTTGATAGCATTGTTTAACTTTGAAAATGATTTCCACTTTGGCATTTTGTTTTAAATCATATTTTACTTTCAGTGTTCCGTTTCGAAAAACATTATTTGAAATCATTTTGTTTAACGCTTTAAATGTCTTGATGTTTTATTATTACTATTGTCTTTCACATCTTCATCCCTACAGCATTACTATTTCTTACCTTGATGAACCAACGACTTTGATATGTAATGATACAATGCAATAGAAGGACGGTGACTCGGAAGAAATAGAAGATGAGGATGCAATACCTGAGTAAATTGTCAGATAAGTGGAGAACTTTGAGAACAAGCCCAAGTCCAACATGGACGAGACCGAGATAGTCAACTTGGGAGATTCTGAAACCATCAAGGAAACCCACATAAGCATCCATTTGTCACCGTCAGAGAAAGAAGAATACACTCGGTTCCTGAAAGAATATGAGGATATATTTGCATGGTCATACGATGATATGACAGGGTTGAGCACATCCATAGTGGCTCACAAGTTACCTACAAATCCAATGTGTCCTCCAGTGAAGCAAAAACTCAGTAAATTCAAGCCAGACATGAGCCTGAAAATCAAGGAGGAAGTCACTAAGAAGATCAAAGTCAAGGTCCTTAGAGTAGTTGAGTACCAAACTTGGTTGGCCAATATTGTACCAGTTCCAAATAAAGATGGGAAAGTCAAAGTCTGTGTTGATTATCGGGATCTAACAGAGCAAGTCCCAAGGATGATTTCCCGCTACCAAACATACACATTCTGATTGACAATTTTGCCAAGCATGAACTCCAGTCCTTTGTAGATTGCTTTGCGGATTATCATCAGATCTAGATGGATGAACAAGATGCCGAGAAAACAGCCTTCATTACACCATGAGGAGTGTACTGCTACAAAATGATGCCATTCGGTCTAAATAATGTTAGGGCCACCTACATGAGGGCTATGACAATGATCTTCCATGATATGATACATAAAGAAATAGAGGTATATGTTGAGAACGTCATCATCAAATCCAAAAGGGCTACATATCACATAGCAGATTTAAGGAAATTCTTTGACCGGCTATAGAAGTACAATCTAAAGTTAAACCACGCAAAGTGTGCATTCGGGGTTCCTACCGAAAAATTATTGGGATTCATCGTCAGTCGTCGAGGAATAAAGTTGGACCCGTCAAAGGTTAAAGCCATCCAGGAATTACCACCACCAAAAAGCAAGAAGGATGAAATGAGTTTCTTGGGACGTCTCAACTACATCATCCATTTCATTGCACGGTCCACATTAATATGTGAGCCAATTTTCAAAATACTGAAGAAGGATGCAGCAACCAGTTGGACCAAGGATTGTCAAAAGGCTTTTGACAAAATCAAGGAATACTTGTCCCCACCACCAGTTTTAGGTCCTGCCACAACCTGGTAAACCACTACTACTCTACCTTGCAGTGTTAGATGGAGCCTTCGATTGTGTTCTGGGAAGAAAAGAGCAGGCCATATACTACTTAAGAAAGAAGTTCACTTCTTATGAAGCACGGTACTCTCTGCTGGGACGCACTTGTTGTGCTCTAACCTGGATAGCTCATAAGCTAAGGCATTACTTCTGTGCCTATACTACATATCTCATATCAAGGTTGGATCCCCTAAAGTACATCTTTCAGAAACCCATGCCTACTGGGAAGCTGGCCAAGTGGAAGATCTTGCTGAGTGAGTTCGACGTTATCTACGTAACTCAGAAGGCAGTCAAGGGACAAGCATTATCAGATCATCTTGCTGAGACTCCTGTCCCTCATAGACGGCAAGAGGATGAATGCAGTGTGTCACGGCTAGCTCTATCATAATAGAATGTCCAGGGCTTTCAATAAAAAGGTCAGACCAAGACAGTTCACGCCAGGGCAGCTGGTACTGAAACGGATCTTTCCACATCAAGATGAGGCCAAAGAGAAATTCTCTCCCAAATGGCAAGGTCCTTACATGGTTCACAGAGCACTGACAGGAGGAGCACTCATACTCGCAGAGATGGATGGAGAAATCTGGCCAAAGCCTATCAATTCATATGCAGTCAAAAGATACTATGTGTAAACTATTTATTCTTCATCATATGATGTAAATTGAACTACGCTCGACCTGATTCCCGTTTAAGAGGGGATACGTAGGCAGCCCTGTGGGTTCGGTCACAATTCAATAAAATTTCCATTTTCCCCATAATTAGAAACCGGGGCAGAATTTTGAGAAGGGCCCTCAAAATTTCGAAGCAAGTTCAGCCAACCGCAGCATATAGAGCAGTCAAAAAAGTCATCTAGTTAACTGGGGCAGAATTTTGAGGAGGACCCTCAAAATTCTACGACAGAGGAAGTCGCAATGTCTCTAATTATGTCACAGTTACTGGTTCATCTAACTAACTTCTAAA